>JAWQFJ010018372.1:2500-7500 GCA_034096865.1 Theodoxus fluviatilis
CTTTCCAAGTGTCTTCTAAACTGTAAACCTTTCCATTCCAAAGGCAATCTTTCCCCGGTGTCGTGGCAAGGGATGGGGAATGAAAGAAACGCGATACTGTTGCAGAACAAAGCGTTAAGCCGAACTGAGTGTGTGTTCTCTGTTCGAAAAAAACCCTGAAAATGCTTGGCATCCGAACTTTTGAACTCAGTTTAGATACAGAGAAAAAGAGGGAGGTTTCGTAAATCTAGCAAATATGCTGTCTGGGGTAACTTCATCCCTGGCGCTTTCCGAATGGCGAAAAGATGTGCAAGCAGTGCTTCTATGTTTAGATTCTGCAGACCCCGGCTTTTACGGATAGCAATCTGTACCGACTCTAAGACACTGTTTCCTCTCCTTACCAGCCAAAACGTGAGTCTCCATTACTCTTCTACTTCGCTTTCAAAGACCCTATATATTCAATTAAAACGTAAGCAATCATACAGATGTAACAAACTTTACCTGTGCTTACTCTCGAGAGACACAACACCTTTCTACTTATCTTCTGGCGCCGCTCTACTGACGCCAAGCTGTATATGCTGCTGTGAAAAGAAAATGCAGAGGCAGATTAATGTTCTTTAATGTCATCATTCGAGGCGGAAGTGGACTGGCATGAACACTCAAAGCATGACAAGGCAGACTCGAATTCACGTCAGGAAACTCCTGTGTTCCCTTTGTTTTCCGTCAGACAGAGCGAATGAGCATTACTCATGGAAGATAGGAACAGATCAGTCAGAAACCCGAGAAAAAGTTCACACTGGAAGACTCTATTTGCTGAGGCGAAGCGAAGATGGGAAGGAGCGTGGCGCTGACGAAGAATGTAAGGGTAACCCGTGATACTGGACGGGGAATGAATGTTACACTGACAACATCCTGATCAGTTATATGCCCTTGCGTTCTACTGATGGATCGATAAGCAACTTGAAAAAGTTCAGTCACAGGCAGAAGATTACGCACTTCCACAAGGAGCAGTGGAACAGACGTGTACTTGCCAGTAGACAAGGGCTGGAGAGGATTAATTTTGACCAAGAATGAAAAATACACTTACTCTAACAATGCTGTAATTACTGTGATCATCTGAAGAATAATTCTGAAATTCAAAAATACTTCAAAGTCTTCGAATAAGGGCAAGCCAAATGTGAGACGCTGTTGAACCATTTGTTCTGCTTCTTTCGAAGCAGTCGCAGGCGGCATCAGCCCAATCATCTGGAAAGAAACAAAGCACGGTGCGCAGCGTCCTCGCGCAAGTTGCAGCAGGCAGCAGCTATTCGCCCCACTACAGCACAGTGACCGATGGCGGAAAACCGGCCACACTATCTTGCTTGTGTCGAGATAGAGGCGAGGCATACTAATGCGACCTGAAGGCGCTTGTGCGCGACTTTTTACACATGTTGCCTTGAAATATGTTCTGCCATCGCACTAAACAATTGAAGCGAAGCGTAATGTCGCCACGATGACTGTTCTGTCCGCGCTCTCGTTGCTGAAGATTAAAAAAAGTGACTCCTTTGCACAAACTTCCTTTGGACTGTCCGGCGCTTCGCGATTTACAGCTGACATTACGGGCGCAGCAGTTCGCTCTCCTTTCAGCTTGATTACAGGTGCGACTGAATGGTGAAACCGATATCTCTCAACAGATTTATCTTGAAGTGGAAGGAACCCAGTCTTTTGCTTAGAGTAACACAGAAGCAAGAAATATTCAAGCTGTCAGATAGGCTCTCATAAATGGTTAAAGTCAAATATTAGTGAAATGGAAAAGTCTAGGGAAACGAGAGAATCTTTATTCAAAACATGCCTGTTCGTCTGAGAAACCTTTTGCTTGGAACATCACAACTGACTACAGCTCGGCCACGTGAACTCGTATTTCCAATAGAGGCAGCAGCTAAGTTCTGCAACATCTCAACACGTCACTTTTCAAGGCTCACGGTGAAATATACAAACTCAAGAGTGCACTTCATTAGTTTCTTTGTGTTAATCTGTTCAGATAAAAATAAGTCTCTTTGCCGCGTTTGGAAAGAATGAAACGAATCTTATTTTGACACAAAAATCTGATGATGTTCAGAACTGGATGCCTCAGAGTCTGGCTCGTGCATTGTGGAGGTGCAGCAAGTCTCGCTCTGGGCTTGTGCTGCAAATCTCGCTCTGGGCTTGTGCTGCAAATCTCGCTCTGGGCTTGTGCTGCAAGTCTTGCTCTGAGCTTGTGCTGCAAGTCTGGCTCTGGGCTTGTGCTGCAAGTCTTGCTCTGGGCTTGTGCTGCAAGTCTTGCTCTGAGCTTGTGCTGCAAGTCTGGCTCTGGGCTTGTGCTGCAAATCTCGCTCTGGGCTTGTGCTGCAAATCTCGCTCTGGGCTTGTGCTGCAAGTCTTGCTCTGAGCTTGTGCTGCAAGTCTGGCTCTGGGCTTGTGTTGCAAATTTCGCTCTGGGCTTGTGCTGCAAATCTCGCTCTGGGCTTGTGCTGCAAGTCTTGCTCTGAGCTTGTGCTGCAAGTCTGGCTCTGGGCTTGTGCTGCAAATTTCGCTCTGGGCTTGTGCTGCAAGTCTTGCTCTGAGCTTGTGACTGGGAAACCAAAGACGGACACTTCTGGCGAGGTGCGGTTGTAAGTGCTAAATCCCAAGATGTCATCTTTATCATCTTTACACGCCTTTCCTGTTTTCATCATTCTAATCTCCTTCAATTTCTATCTGTTTCTTTCTGTGTAAAGGATGGGGAGGAAGAAACGAATTTATCCAAGAGGCTGTAAATGTCTTGAAAAGCAATTCTCCAGGGCCTAGCAAGAGAGAGATCGTGAAGTAGTGGGCGTCTAGCCCTTCTGTGCATGACAAGTACGCGTGCATTTTTTGCACTCGCGTCTCCCCGCATCCTAGCTTAATTTTCATGTTTTTCAATTCCTAGACTTGACACAATGCTCAACCTGGTGATAAATTGCTGTCATTTTGAGTAAATTTGGAATATTATGATGTCAGATACACCCACCAAACCTGCAAACGGTAGAAAAGTAAGGCTTATAAAATTCCAATACATGTTGGATTGTGTGGTTTTCAAAGCAATAGTTGCAGCAGCCTTTTTGTAATGAAAAGTGCATGTGCTTAGTAGATGTCAACAGTAATCATTACTTCGTAAACAGTTCAATTCATACGACAGCCTCAGGCCACTTTCAGTCTTAAAGAAAAAGAGACCGAATTGATGTGGCAAGATAGAGCACTCACACATGCATGTATGTGCAAGTCATGTTTTGTTTCGAATATTTAATTTAATTTACGTGTTGCATCATTTATGTGTTTCTGTATTAACTGAAGAAGGGCGTATGCCCGAAAGCCTTTTGATTTTGGTGTTTGTCGTGTGTTTTTTTCTTATTAATAGAATATTTAATTTAAAACACAAGCAGATAAAGGAGTTAGACGGACAGAGGACTCGTGACGTTTTCCTGCACAGGTGCTGCACAGCCGAAGTAAGCAAATACTTTTTTTACGCATTCAACTGTGTTTTTCAGGCAAATTATTCAAGGACATGAACCGTTGGTGTCGTTGGCGTAATTCTGTGCAAAGACAGGTCACTAGCGCCGACTGTCCTCAGTTTCCTGTTTCTGCAGGAAGCAGCAACACCCCTTGTGCGAGTTAGGACTGGTTTTGTGCTGGCCGATCTAAAGGAGGCTGCGGGTAAAAGACACAGTAAGAATTATGGTCAGGGGTTTCAGCGCTGTTGCCAGTGGCGCTGCTGAGAGCGAGTAGAAGCCAGGCTTGAAGTACGCGGAAGGTCTTCCAGCCCTGACGGCCCTGCAGCACGTGCAAGGCAGTTTCATCTGCGTATTTATCTCAGCCTGTCAAGGATACTCCAGCTCTTCCATGGAACATCTGGCAGTCTCGTGTCGTCTCTACTCTACTCTACTAATCAGGATGTAAGAGATGACACGCTTTGCTTGCTTTAAAATAAGAAATTGTCGGTTTTAAAATGTGTTCCTGCTCCTGTTTTCTTTGTTCAAGCTTTCATGCACGTAAAGTACACACGATCTCGTGGGTTGGGGGGAAAAACCTTGACAAATGAAATAATTTTATAAAACTGACAACCAATTATAAGACAAAAGTACGCTTCCATTTTTTATATATAAATTCAATCTAAGGAAAATTGAGTTTTTTTTTTATACTCCCTTGGCGAATTACATCACATGTCCATTTCTGGTCAGAAATCGTCTCTGTGTTTTAGAAGAAGTTACACGGTTTGGAGGCGCTCAATCCTGATCCGCAATGGAAGATTTTGAGTTGCTAGCGCCATGAAAAACTTCAAAACTGGAGTGAGTGAAAGAGTCCGGCAAAAGGTAAATGAAGTCGCTGAAGCAACACGCCATAAAACGCGAGTAAGGTTTTAAACTTGATAGTCTCGTCGACCTTACCGTGTGTTCTCAGAAAAACACCGATTCTTCGTAGGTTCAGTCGAAGATTTGAATCTCATACGGCATCGTACGTAACTGGTGCAAACTTCGCAGTTCTGAAATCGTTAGTTTTTCTGTAAAATGTATTTGATCCCCGTTGCTGAGACCTTGTTACATCAACCGTATCTGTCAAATTCAACGGCAGTTTACAATCTAAAATAACTTCATTTTGATTTATCCGATTTCTACCATTCTTGCAAAATTTTAAACTCCAGCATTGTAGTTGTTCATGCTACTTATGACTCAGAGCCTTCAAATCAAACTTCATGAACCTTTTTGCTGCCTCGTCACATTATGCTCTTCTGCTTGATTCTCTTCCTTAAGCTTATTTCAACCCTAAAGTTATAGAAAATGATTGACACATTTCTAATCCAACGAAACTACTGCACGAGATCCGCCTGCAAGCCGACTTCCGCGTGCAGGTCAACAGACATGAGTGGGGACAACGATAGGGAGCCAGCAGACGGTGCTGTTACACACCGTGTACAATTGGAAAAGACTTTCTTTGAAGTAAGATCTCACGAATAATGTGCTTATTTGTTCATAAGGAACTAAAGGACT
>JAWQFJ010018374.1:0-23622 GCA_034096865.1 Theodoxus fluviatilis
CAATGTGCGCGTTCCATCCGAAGCGAATGGGTTATATGAACATCAACATCAAATTTACATTTATGTATGTTGACACTAAATCTTATATTCTGTGTGTGATCACTAAAGTGTCTTGCGTGTGTGTTGAAATGCTTTGTTGTTCACTTCTATTTTTTTAAATCATTTTATTTACAATTTTCTAGAATAATCTTTGAATGGTATTGTTCTAGAATAATATTCTAAGAAAAAGTAATGTTCTAGAATATTCTAGAAGGTGGTCCAGGGAATCTAGAATTATTCTTGAATTAAAGAATTCTATAATAATTCCATCAAATATATTCCAGAACATTCTAGAATGTTCTTGAATGTTCCAGAATTTTGGAAGTTTCTAGAATGTCATTTCGCCGGGGTTGACAGCAAGAAACATTCCTAATGTGACCTTTTCAGCACCCATCACCTCCATCCCCACCCCCAACCCACCCCTTTTAAAAACTGTTTTATCTTTTATTTCCCGTTAATATTGACTGCTGCATTTCTTTTTTAAATATTTTCCCCTGCAGGAACAAGCTGCAGAATGCATTTCTGCTGTCCACAACAGTGGTACAGCAGAAAGCTGGCCATCTTCGTGCATTTTGTCGCTTTCATCTATGTGGTCACAAGTGGAGGCTTTGACAAAGGAAGAGAAGAAAGGGGAGGACTGGGGCAAGATCCTTGCTCCACTCCTGCAGATGTCTGCCTGTGTGCTGCCTGCCTTTCCTGTGCATACCTGGATCACAGTGAGAACATTGTCACACTGCTTGCTGGTCTGCTTTTCTCTCGGTGTTTTGTCAAGTGTCTCTGGAAGCCTCTGCCTGCCTTTGCCACTTGAGGTGTCTGCCTGCTTTTGTTGTGTTGTTTACCTTTTGAGGTGTCTACCTGCTTTTGTTGTGTTGTTTGTCTTTTCCCTTGAGGTGTCTGCCTGCTTTTGTTGTGTTGTTTGTCTTTTCCCTTGAGGTGTCTGCCTGCTTTTGTTGTGTTGTTTACCTTTCCCTTGAGGTGTCTGCCTGCTTTTGTTGTGTTGTTTACCTTTTGAGGTGTCTACCTGCTTTTGTTGTGTTGTTTGTCTTTTCCCTTGAGGCGTCTGCCTGCTTTTGTTGTGTTGTTTGTCTTTTCCCTTGAGGTGTCTGCCTGCTTTTGTTGTGTTGTTTGTCTTTTCCCTTGAGGTGTCTGCCTGCTTTTGTTGTGTTGTTTGTCTTTTCCCTTGAGGTGTCTGCCTGCTTTTGTTGTGTTGTTTGTCTTTTCCCTTGAGGTGTCTGCCTGCTTTTGTTGTGTTGTTTGTCTTTTCCCTTGAGGTGTCTGCCTGCTTTTGTTGTGTTGTTTACCTTTCCCTTGAGGTGTCTGCCTGCTTTTGTTGTGTTGTTTGCCTTTTCTCTTGAGCTGTCTGCCTGCTTTTGTTGTGTTGTTTGCCTTTTCTCTTGAGCTGTCTGCCTGCTTTTGTTGTGTTGTTTGCCTTTTCTCTTGAGCTGTCTGCCTGCTTTTGTTGTGTTGTTTGCCTTTTTGACTCACATGTGAAGCAAAAGTGAGTCTATGCACACATCTCCACAAACACAAACAGGCACACATCTCTACAGACACAAACAGGCACACATCTCTACAGACACTAACAGGAACACATCTCTACAGACACAAACAGGCACACATCTCTACAGACACAAACAGGCACACATCTCTACAGACACAAACAGGCACACATCTCTACAGACACAAACAGGCACACATCTCTACAGACACAAACAGGCACACATCTCTACAGACACAGACAGGCACACATCTCTATAGACACAAACAGGCACACATCTCTACAGACACAGACAGGCAGACATCTCTACAGACACAAACAGGCACACATCTCTACAGACACAAACAGGCACACATCTCTACAGACACAGACAGGCACACATCTCTACAGACACAAACAGGCACACATCTCTACAGACACAAACAGGCACACATCTCTACAGACACAAACAGGCACACATCTCTACAGACACAAACAGGCACACATCTCTACAGACACAGACAGGCACACATCTCTACAGACACAAACAGGCACACATCTCTACAGACACAAACAGGCACACATCTCTACAGACACAAACAGGCACACATCTCTACAGACACAGACAGGCACACATCTCTACAGACACAGGCAGGCAGACATCTCTACAGAGATGTGTAGACATCTCCACAGACACAGACAGGCACACATCTCTACATATATAGACAGGCAGACATCTCTACAGACACAGACGTGCAGACATCTCTACAGACACAGACATCTCTACAGATACAGACGGGCACACATCTCTACATTCAAAAAAGGGTGGTTGCCGGGGTCGGACTGACGAAAGTGAAAAAGACAAGTTGTGACAATTATTCCGACTAATTGTATTCTTTTTTATATAAATCTTTTGGCCCTGAAAAGGGCAGTTTGATTTGTTGTCTCTTGAGTGTTGGCCGTCAGGCGTGAGCTCCTGGAGTTGTCGTGCCTGGTGGGACTGGCTGCTGCAGCAGGTCTTTGACCAGCGGCTGCGGTTAGTGGCTCCAAGTGGTCACTGTAGCAGGCGGCGGTGGCTTTGGCTGTGGCTGTTGAAAGCGGCTGCGAGAGCTGTGGCTTGGAAGAAAGTTGTTTCGCTGGCGAGCTTTCGGAGTTACACTCCTTCATCTGGCCGTAGTGATGAGAGGCTGGTGGGTTGTTTTTTTTAATGACAGGTAGGCGCTGAGAAGTTCACTTCAACATCTCATCAGGCAAAAAGCATAGTAGGCACGTGTGAGGTCAAGCTTCCTTATTTGTAGTGTGCCATGAACCCCAAGTCGTGGTTAAGCCCTGTGTGATAGGTGTTGAGTTTCCTCACAAGTTTCTGCTCAGCCCCTCGACGTTGTTGGGTATCATGCAAGTTGCCTTGCTCAAGAGCATGTCTGATGTAGAGTGTTCAGGCAAATTGAAATGTTCAGCTACAGGTAGAGGTGATTGATTCCTGATTGTGTCCATGCCTGGTGCCCGTTTATGCGTTAGTGGCTGGCAGGTCTCTTCTATATACCATGCATTCAAACAACCCCTGTGGTATCTTATCAGATACATTACATCATTTGAGCTGCAGGTGTAGTTGCCCCTGACCTGGTGTATGGTCACATTTCTAGTGATTGTGGTTTCTGAACAGATAATGGCACAGGTGGCGCACCGTGGTCTGTTGCATGGTTCCATGCTGTCTCCGCCTGCGGGTGCATTGGTGTGGAGCTTACTGTGGATGAGCAGTCTAAAATTTCAGGTTGGGGGGCTGCCTGAAGGCCAGCACAGGGGGAGTCGGCACTGCCTAGGAGAGGCGATTGTCATCGTCCAGTAGAAGTTGGAGGTCATTCAGTCAGTCCACGTCGTAGTTTTTCCGCCCCTGGAAAGTAGTTCACTACAAATGGGATTCTGCTGGCTCCAGAATCTCTGTCTTGTCGAACGAGGAGGTCATCATGTCTCTGGTTGGTGGCTTTTCTGAACTGGGCACAAAATGTTTCGCGTCGGTAGTCACTGCGGAGAAGTGCGGTTTCCAGCTCCTGTAGATGTCTGTCCCGGTCTTGGTCGTTGGAGCAGATATGATGTATCATTATGGCTTGTCCATATGGGATAGCATCCTTCACATGCCATGGATGTGAGCTGGTGAAGTGGAGCATCTGCAGGTTGTTGGTCAGTTTCCTGTAGAGGGAGGTGTAGATTTGGCCATCCTTCACGTAGACGAGAGTGTTTAGGAAACTGACCGATACCGGGGAGAATTCCATGGAGAGTTGGATGGTTCCGAGGAATTGGTTGATGTCTCTGTGGAGCTGTCTGAGTGTCTCTTCACCATGGTTCCAGATGAGGAAGTTATCGTCAATGTGGAGGATGTATAAATTGGGACAGAGGATCCGCATGGCAAAGAATTCTTCCTCAAACCTATGCATGAAAAGGTTGGCGTACTGTGGAAAATCTCGTTCCCATGGCCATGCCTTGCACCTGGAGATAAACCCAGTACTTGAAGGCAAAGGTATAATGTTGCAGGATGAAGCCAATGAGGGCTATGACAACATCGGTGGAGGGGCAGTTGTTTTCCTGTAGGATTGATCCGACGGCTGCGATGCCTTTTGTGTGGGGAATGCTGGTGTAAAGGGCCAAAACATCCATCGTTATAAGGAAAGCACCTTGGTGGACTTGGGAGTGTCGTGACAAATTGTCCAGAAAATATGTGGTGTCATGGCAGAAACATGGTGTGCTCTGTACAATAGGTATCAGAATGCCTTTAACAGACAGGAACACATCTCTACAGACACAGACAGACACACATCTCTACATACACAGACAGACACACATCTCTGCAGACACAGACAGGCACACATCTCCACAGACACAGACAGGCACACATCTCTACAAATACAGACAGGCACACATCTCTACAGACACGGACAGGCACACATCTCTACAGATACAGACAGGCACACATCTCTACACAGACAGGCACACATCTCTACAGATACAGAGAGGCACACATCTCTACAGATACAGAGAGGCACACATCTCTACAGACACAGACAGTCCAGGCACACATCTCTATAGACACAGACAGTACAGGCACACATCTCTATAGATACAGACAGTACATGCACATCTCTACAGATACAGACAGGCACACATCTCTACACAGACAGGCACACATCTCTACAGACACAGACAGGCACACATCTCTACAGATACAGACAGTACAGGCACACATCTCTACAGATACAGACAGTACAGGCACACATCTCTACAGATACAGACAGTACAGGCACACATCTTTACAAATACAGACAGGCACACATCTCTACAGACACAGACAGGCACACATTTCTACAGACATAGACAAGTATACATCTCTACAGATACAGAGAGGCACACATCTCTACAGATACAGAGAGGCACTCATCTCTACAGATAGACAAACACACATTTCTACAGATACAGACAGTACAGGCACACATCTCTACAGATACAGACAGTACAGGCACACATCTCTATAGATACAGACAGTACAGGCACACATCTCTACAGGTACAGATAGGCTTACATCTCTACAGACACAGACAGGCACACATCTCCACAGACACAGACAGGCAGACATCTCTACAGACACAGACAGGCAGACATCTCTACAGACACAGACAGGCACACATCTTTACAGACACAGACAGGCACACATTTCTACAGACACAGACAGGCACACATCTCCACAGATACAGCAGGCACACATCTCTACAGATACAGACAGGCACACATCTCTACAGACATAGACAGGCATGCATCTCTGCAGATACAAGCAGGGAAGCATGTCAGGAGAGACAAACTTATACTTCAAAAGACTGAGACAAAAAACAGACAGACAAACAACAAAGACAGGCAATCAAAGACAGACAAACAACGACAGACAAGCAACTCAACAAAGACAGACAAACAACGACAGACAAGCAACTCAACAAAGACAGACAAACAACGACAGACAAACAGCGACAGACAAGCAACTCAACAAAGACAGGCAATCAAAGACAGACAAACAACAACAGACAAGCAACTCAACAAAGACAGACAAACAACGACAGACAAACAGCGACAGACAAGCAACTCAACAAAGACAGACAAACAACTCAACAAAGACAAACAACTCAACAAAGACAAACAACTCAACAAAGACAAACAACTCAACAAAGACAAACAACTCAACAAGGACAAACAACTCAACAAAGACAAACAACTCAACAAAGACAAACAACTCAACAAAGACAGACAAACAACAAAGACAGGCAAACAACAAAGACAGGCAAACTACAAAGACAGGCAAACAACAAAGACAGACAAACAACAAAGAGAGAGAAGCAACTCAAATAAGACAGGCAAACAACAAAGGCAGACAAGCAACAAAGACAGGCAAACAACAAAGACAGGCAAACAACAAAGACAGACAAGCAACTTAACAAAGACAGGCAAAGAACAAAGACAGGCAAACAACTTAACAAAAATAGACAAACAACTCAACAATGACAGGCAAAGAACAAAGATAGACAAACAACTCAACAAATACAGACAAACAACTCAACAAATACAGACAAACAACTCAACAAACACAAACAACTCAACAAATACAAACAACTCAACACAGGCAAACAACTCAACAAAGACAAACAACTCAACAAAGACAAACAACTCAACAAAGACAAACAACTCAACAAAGACAAACAACTCAACAAAGACAAACAACTCAACAAGGACAAACAACTCAACAAAGACAAACAACTCAACAAAGACAAACAACTCAACAAAGACAGACAAACAACAAAGACAGGCAAACAACAAAGACAGGCAAACTACAAAGACAGGCAAACAACAAAGACAGACAAACAACAAAGAGAGAGAAGCAACTCAAATAAGACAGGCAAACAACAAAGGCAGACAAGCAACAAAGACAGGCAAACAACAAAGACAGGCAAACAACAAAGACAGACAAGCAACTTAACAAAGACAGGCAAAGAACAAAGACAGGCAAACAACTTAACAAAAATAGACAAACAACTCAACAATGACAGGCAAAGAACAAAGATAGACAAACAACTCAACAAATACAGACAAACAACTCAACAAATACAGACAAACAACTCAACAAACACAAACAACTCAACAAATACAAACAACTCAACACAGGCAAACAACTCAACAAATACAGACGAACAACTCAACAATGACAGGCAAAGAACAAAGATGGACAAACAATGCAACAAATACAGACAAACAACTCAACAAATACAGACAAACAACTCAACAAAGACAAACAACTCAACAAATACAAACAACTCAACACAGGCAAACAACTCAACAAAGACAAACAACTCAACAAAGACAAACAACTCAACAAAGACAAACAACTCAACAAAGACAAACAACTCAACAAAGACAAACAACTCAACAAGGACAAACAACTCAACAAAGACAAACAACTCAACAAAGACAAACAACTCAACAAAGACAGACAAACAACAAAGACAGGCAAACAACAAAGACAGGCAAACTACAAAGACAGGCAAACAACAAAGACAGACAAACAACAAAGAGAGAGAAGCAACTCAAATAAGACAGGCAAACAACAAAGGCAGACAAGCAACAAAGACAGGCAAACAACAAAGACAGGCAAACAACAAAGACAGACAAGCAACTTAACAAAGACAGGCAAAGAACAAAGACAGGCAAACAACTTAACAAAAATAGACAAACAACTCAACAATGACAGGCAAAGAACAAAGATAGACAAACAACTCAACAAATACAGACAAACAACTCAACAAATACAGACAAACAACTCAACAAACACAAACAACTCAACAAATACAAACAACTCAACACAGGCAAACAACTCAACAAAGACAAACAACTCAACAAAGACAAACAACTCAACAAACACAAACAACTCAACAAATACAAACAACTCAACACAGGCAAACAACTCAACACAGACAAACAACTCAACAAATACAAACAACTCAACAAATACAAACAACTCAACACAGGCAAACAACTCAACACAGGCAAACAACTCAACAAACACAAACAACTCAACAAATACAAACAACTCAACACAGACAAGCAACTCAACAAATACAGACAAACAACTCAACAAATACAGACAAACAACTCAACACAGACAAACAACTCAACACAGACAAACAACTCAACACAGACAAGCAACTCAACAAATACAGACAAGCAACTCAACAAATACAGACAAACAACTCAACAAATACAGACAAACAACTCAACACAGACAGACAAACAACTCAACACAGACAAACAACTCAACACAGACAAGCAACTCAACAAAGACAGACAAGCAACTCAACACAGACAGACAAACAACAAAGACAGGCAAACACATCTCTCTCTCTCTCTCTCTCTCTCTCTCTCTCTCTCTCTCTCTCTCTCCTCTCTCTCTCTCCTTTAGATTAGGAAGAAATGAATTACAAAGTAATATGTTCAATAATGAAGAGAAACGCTGTCCATTCGGCAGATAATTTATTGAAGACAAAACTCATTTCTTGCTGAAATGCTCCCTATATAATGAGCTTAGAGATAGGTACCAGAAGAGTTATATAGAGTACATGAATACTAGGGACCTTGCAATTGAATTCCTAATAAACTGTCAAGGGTATATAAAAACCAAAAAAAATTCCCATGTTATCTACTATGGCAACATATTGACGATGAATGGGTACAATTTCATATTCCACTAATTATTATAATTTATCTCTGTAAATATCATATATGGATAGCAGCCACAATCTACCATACTCTTTGATTGTTTTTTAAATGTATTCTGTCTATTGTGTAACACATTGTCAATGCTCCCCCAATATATTGTATCATTGTGATGGGCCGCTGGCCTAACAATAAACAAGTCAAAGTCACTGTCTCTTTCTCCCCCCTACCCCCACCGAGAGTGTTTCTTCTCTCTGAATATTGCTGTTGTCTTGAAGTGTCTACATCTCCATGTCCCTATGTCTATTTCTGTACACAATCAAGATGCCGAAATCTTGTTGGTAAAAGTTGGTCAATCCTCCTATCATTATCTTCAGATTGGCCATGTTGCTATATTTCTTTATTGCTTTGGGTTGGAAGTTAAAGAGAATGAGTGGGAATTTACACCTTCTCCCCTTTCACCCTATGCTGTTGCTGCAGTTGCTGGATGTGGTGAAGTGGTGGCTGGGGCAGGAGGCAGGCCTGCAGTCTGTCAGGGTTGGCACACTGGCTGCAGAGCTTGCTGGCTGCTTTGCTCTCATCACAGTGCCACCCTCAGCCTGGGTGAGTCTCCCACCTCTGTCTTCTACCATGCACTCCACATGGACCTCCTCTGTTTGACCTGATGCTGACCTGCTATACCCAAAGCTATGCATCAGACCCTAGAGGTGTACAAACTGAATGAAATATTGTTTGATCCAGTGGATTGAATGTGCATGCCAGGTCACTGACAGGCAGACAGAGACTCAGAGAGGCTCAGCTCTGTGTGTGTGTGTGTGTGTCTGTGCCTGTGCCTGTGTGTGTGTCTGTGCCTCTGTGTGTGTGTGTGTCTGTGCCTCTCTGTGTGTGTGTCTGTGTATTAATGTATTTGTGTGTGTGTGTGTGTCTGTGCCTGTGTGTGTGTCTGTGCCTCTGTGTGTGTGTGTGTCTGTGCCTCTCTGTGTGTGTGTCTGTGTATTAATGTATTTGTGTGTGTGTGTGTGTGTGTGTGTGTGTGTGTGTGTGTGTGTCCATGCATGAGCAAGTGTGCATGCATGAATGTATAAATGCATGTAATTTATGTCTGTGAGTTGTCTGTAATCTTTCTGTTTTACCCACAGCAGGAGAGAGTGCTGGAGGGAGTGTCAGCGGTTTTCCAGAGCACCTTGTCCCATCCCCACTGCCTGGTGCGCCATGCAGCACTAGTGGCCTTTGCAGACTTTGGCCAGAAAACTGTGCATGAAGACATGGTGTCATGCTGCCTTGAAAATCATCCTGACCTGGAAGCCCAACTGTGGCACTTCCTAAAGCAGGTGTGCATCTTGTCCTTTGAATGTCGAATGAAAGAACGAGTCTGGAGCATGTTAGGCTCAGCCCAACATGTCTGTTATTAGGTACACACACAAAATCGTGGTTAAGCCTTTCACTGCCAACTGTGGATCTAGCCGCAATCTGAGAGTTTGTGTTCTTGGAGCAGGTCTTTTAATAATATAATTGAACAAGGTTATATGAATGGGGTCACATGGCCAGCATATGTGTCTGCTAGTGGCTGCAGCCTTTGTTTACTTCTGAGCAAAGTATTTGACCAATTTTGAAGTTTTTTGCATTTTGCCATGCACAAACTGGTTGAACTCTTTCCAGTCCGCCATTTTTTGGCATGAAATAGTGACTTGTCATACCCAGTGGTACTTGTAGTTTCCTTGCTTGCACCTGCACATTAAATCATAACACATTATGTATTGTCATATCCTAGAACGTAGAGTATCCTAAAACGTAGAGCGTGACCTACTTGCATATTATTAACATGCCGTGTTCACCCGCCAAATCTTGTGATTGGGCAATGCCCCGCAGAGATGACTTTTCTCTGCCTACTCTTGTTATCTTAACTGTGATTAGCCTGCTGTAACGGTGAGCGTTTCGTGAAATCTAGGACCCAAAGATTTTTGTCTTTGCCGCGTGTGATTACACAAACATTTTTAGAGAAAAGTACCATTTGATTGCGTAATAAGGTGAAAGAAAACTATGAAAACCCATATTTCGTTTTGAGAATGCATTATAATTGCAATTGGTGCAATCTTTCTCTTGTGTTCCGTTGCACTCTGCTTCATCTTTGTTATGATGTAGCAGGCTGAAGAGTTTCGATTGGTCGGTTTCCTTAATCACTTAAAAAGCACATTACCATTAAAAGTATAGGGCTCATGAATCCCCAAATTGATTTCACATTCAATTATATCCCTCTTGATCGAATAGACAACTTCAGAAATGCATTAGGGTCAAAAATCCATTAATAACAAAAGGGAGATAACCATCACCAGTCATAGAGGAAGGTCAAGGGAATCCCAAAATGTGTGTCATCTACTACTTCGTTAATCGCATGGGTATATGTTACGTGGTTCTCGACTTGGCTCGTTCTTTTAAAATAATAAGTCTAGGGTAAAACACACACGCACAGCCGAACCCGCAATACTATCTCACACATTCATTCTATCAAATTATGTAACACAACAGAATATATGGTGAGGACACAGGTCAAAATTTAATCACTTTAATTTGTTTCGATAACAATAAAGAAAAGGTTTGATTGAAGGTTAGTAATGATAATTCAATTAAATCTCATACTTGGACTAAATATGGCTCTCCAACCGAACTAAATGAACTTATCTGCTTTGAAGAGTGCATCCGTCATCGAGCGCAACGGTAGTCCTGAAACGAGGTAGCCGTGCTCGGTCAGCACGCTAGGAGGGGAGAGAGGGAAAGGGGGGCAGGGGGCAACCGGTGCGCAGGTAGACTCAATAACCCATGACGAAACGTGAATTTCACTCTGGAAACGGGTGAACGTGGAAGAAGGTAGTCCTTTCTGTAGAAACTTGTCCGTAGATTCCAACGCTGGAAAGCAGGGTGACTTGAACCTTGACCCAGAGGCGGGTGCCTCTGTCGCTGGTGAGCGATGAAATTTGACCCTTCATCAGTGAGGCAAAATAGACGCTGGGACTTCTTGCTTGGATATTCTGACTCGGGAGAGGACGGTGGCTTGACTCTTTGTCCGTGAGACTGGTCAGAAGCTAGAGTGTCTTGCTTGCAGATTCTATCCATGAGAGTACGGTGGCTTGACCGTTGACCCAGGGGCAGGCGCCTTACACCGCGTCGGCGGCGTGGGGAAGAAAATCAGTAGTGGTAGGCTAGACTTATTGATGGAATGTTCCCGCACAGACACAACGAAAAAGGGGTTTATATATCCGAGGCACGGACGCGCTTCGTCGCGTGTGCTCTCTCTCCCAAAGAGAACATTCGGGCCACGCCTGCTTTCTCGCACTGTCCAATCACATATCCAATATATAATGGGGTAGTCATTCGCTGGATGTGTCTTCAGTCAAGCTTTGGATAGGCGGCCAATCACATGTCTCTCTTCGCTCGCCAATTCAAAATGTGCACTCAGTCCCTCATTGGTTAGCGAGGAATGTATGATTGGTGATTCATGGCCGATCAACCTAATGGCCATGCAAAGCCATTAAGCACCAAAAAAATCAGTAGAACAGTTCATAGCAAACACAAGGCAAGTCACGGTGTTCTTACGAATCGTGCAGAGAGCGACGCCGTGCGTGAACTCAGCTCTCACTCATTTTTGGAGTGAAGCTGGCGAGCCGTGACATGCTATAGTTATTATTTTTAGAACGGTTGGCCGCCACTCTCATTCACAACAACACGAGTTAGTAACACAATGAATTCACGTGAAAAGGGAGAGAGGGGTGATCTTGCCACAGTATAAATGCTGACGTTTACTACAGATATCAAACCAAGACATACAATCTACTCTGCCACAGTGATGAGAGCACGAAAACATTCATTTCTTCTAAATATGGAAGCAATCGACATGTTTGCCACTTCCATGGTATGTAAACTGCATGGTTCGAAGCATGTTTTTACCGTGCAAGTCCGTGGAGTGACTTCCAATTAGTTCTGTTTAGTATGAGCCAATCAAATGCGGCTACGAGTTCTGTAGTTTCATCGTTGCTAGGCACAGCAAGTGGCGCACTCTAGTATGAAGCAGTTAGAGCGTCTTCTGAGATGCTCTAGCTGCTACGCGACCTTGACAGGAACTCTGCCACTGGGTAAAACGTCACCAAAGATTGTGTATAAATGATTTTTGACCCTAATGCTTTATAGTCGTTTCTTCAATCAAGAGGGATACATTTGAGTGTTAAATAATTTTGGGGATTTGTGTATTCAAAGAGGGCTTCCAAAACCCTATACTTTTAATGATAATGAGCTTTTTAAGTTATTAAATAAAACCAACCAATCAAAACTCTTGAGGCTGCTACATCGTAGCAGAGATGAAGCAGAGTGCAACAGAACAAAGGGTTTAACTATCGGGTGGAGAGCTTTGACATTGACCTCCCTTGATTATTGAGTTTGAAATGTGAGGGCGGGGGGGGGGGGGATTTGCACGCCAAAAATGATATAGTATTTCTGGGTTTACAGTAGGAGAAAAATAATTATAATTTCTTCTGATTACACTAGAAGTGGCTAATTGTAGGCGACTAAAGTATTGGCCCATAATTATAAACTGAAGTAAATTATCATCGACTTAATCTTTTGAGTGCCATGGGCCATGATTGTGGCTCCGCTGGTTCAGTGCCATGGACTCTGTTTACATCATGGAAGCATGGAGCTCTCCACAACTGGAAATCACATCTGGTGTGGCATCTGCACACGCAGTCTGTTTCTATTTCGCTGGTGCTGCGTCTCCCCATTACTGCAATTTTTAAAAGGCGAATCACTGAATGTCTTGGGAAACTGTACACACAAAAAAGAGTTTGACTTGCTCTTATTCGAACCAGTTCTGGAGATTTAACTCACCCATTCATTAAGTAATTTAGTTGACCTAGCCAGTGTAAACATCACTCAACACATGCATGATGTGATGTTAAGTAACCAGTGTCACTTCTAATATTGAATTAGATATGTATTAATCACTTAATACACACCATCTTTTGGCAAATGTGTATACACTTTTTTTTTCTCTGGGCCTTCATTAACCCATGAGCATAGGTTTTCGTCGCTAGGCAACTTTTCACATGGCCCATGGACTGGGCAAACTCCTCCATGTCCTGGGCAAACTCCTCCATGGCCTGCTGTCTTTTATCCATGGCAATGCATTACCAACGAAGTAGATGAGTTACTTTTTCAAAAACGCGACACCCACAGAAGTATTACAAACAAGAATTATGACACAAACTAATGACAGATTGTTTAAATATTTCATAATATAAATTATCAGTGTTGTGCAATATTTCTTCTTAGTGGATTTTTTACATTTATTTTGTTTAACCTGTGTTAGAGAGTACCGAATTCCCAGTATATAAAAAAGTATTTGACTAATCTCAGACAAGAAATCGAGATTTGGCTGGTGAACACGTCATGTTATTAATATGCAAGTTGGTCACGGTCTATGATTTAGGATACTCTACGGTCTAGGATATGACAGTATCACTAGAAAGAGGAGATAATAAGCTTTAAGGTAATTTGCACAATAAAGGAAAAAAAGAAGTTTGTAAATTTTAATGGAATTAAGAATTTTAAAAATGTAAATGATAGAAGCAAACTGGAAATTACATCAAGTCATAACAGAAAGAAAGCACAATTCAAAGTTTCTTATTGCAATGTCCAAGGACACAAACTAGAACATATATACCATATATATTCCAACTGTGGGAAAAGAAATCTCATGATTTAGAATTTTTGCAATTTTTCGTATACTAGCAGTATTTTCCAGGACAACATCTTGCCCAAGTCACTGTAGCCATTACTAATGTTAAACAAAGCCAGTGAGCAAATCAAATTAGACTAAGTTTTATGCCATTCATGAAATTGATTAACAATATGCACTGGAATAAGCAATCACACACCCATTGTTTACATATAAATGAAACTAAGCAATGATCAATTTCTGAAACTCTGAAATCACAGCAACAGTATTGAACAATACATGTACACTCAGGTAACAAGTGTAAGGAAAATATCTACCAGTGCTCATGAACAAGACAATTGCTATTGAAACAAAGATGCTTATTGCAGATTTCACACTTGACTCTGGATTTACTCTCAACATCTTCACTTCACTTGTCCCGTAGTCTGGAGGACCGTTGGGGCATCACAGATGATCTGGCAACCAGTTCTCTCCATTCCTCTCGCCTCTTGGACTGTCTCAAGGCTTCGCTGAGCCTCATCCCTGTCCACTCTGAGACGTTGTCCTCCCATCTTTTCCTTTGTCTGCCTCTCCTCCTCCCTCCTTTTACTGTGCCTTGTAACAGTCTTGGCAAGCCCTGACGATTGTGAGACGTGCCCATACCACTTTAGTTTGCGTCTTTTCACAGTGGTCAGTAGAACTTTCTTCATGGGGCCCGATGGCTTGCCTGATTCTGTTTCGGACTTCCTCGTTTGTGATGCGGTCCTTGTAGGAGATGCCGAGGAGTCGTCGAACACATCTCATTTCCATGGCCTGTATCCTTCTCTCCAAGTCAGCTGTTAGTGTCCATGACTCTCAGGTATACACAAATATGGACATGACCAGGGCGCGCATCAGTCTCATCTTTAAGCTGAGGGCTATGTTCCTGTCCTTCCAGATGGTCTTGAGTTTTGTGAGTGCTGCTTTGGTCTGAGCAATTCTGGAGAGTATTTCAGGTTTGGATCATGCATACAATTGCTCCCAGGTATTTGAAGCTGTTGACGGTTTCCAATTTCTTGCCACAGACCTTGATGTCAATGCTGATGCCGTTGGTGTTGTTGGTCATCAGTTTGGTCTTCTCTGCACTGATCTGCATGCCAAAATTTGTGGAGGTTGTGTCTAAGCGCTCCACTAAGTTCTCCAGCTCCTTTTCACTTCCGGCCAGGCCATCTATGTCATCAGCAAAACGTAAGTTTGTGATTGTTCTGCCGCCAATGCTGACTGTCCCCTCGTGGTCTTTTAGGGCGTCAGTCATTATTCTTTCCAGGAAGATGTTGAAGAGGGTGGGAGAGAGCAAACAGCCTAGTCTCACTCCGACTGTGGTTTTGAACCAGTCTCCAATGCTGCTGTTGCATTGCATACAGGTGTTGTGGCATTGTCATACAGGTGTTCTATGACTCTGATCAGGTTGGCGTTGATGTTGTACAGCCTCATGGTAGCCCACAGTGCTGCATGCCATACCCATACTTTCAACATGGAACAAACAATAGCATCAAACACAGTTTCTAGACATTTTGATCCAAACTGGCTTAATTCCATGGTTAACATTATACACTTTGCTGTCATCAGAGGAACAGGAGCCTTCTTGTCAATATTACCAAACTGTTTTATCCCTCCAGGTTTACTGGAGGTCCTCACAGCTTTATCTCTGTGTGTGTGTGTGTGTGTGTGTGTGTGTGTGTGTGTGTCTGTCTGTCAGTCCCGACTTAAAGGCTGATATCTCAAAAACTACTGGACGGATTTCCTTGACATTTTGCACACTTACTGGAAGTTAGGTCCGATTGAATGTATCAAATTTTCAGAATCGAGATTTGAAAAGAAAGTGACTTTTTAACGTTTTGGTGTTGCAAAGAAGGCAAGGGATGGAACTCGGTCCCGACTCAAGGGAAGTTTTGGCATGTGTGACGTGATCATTTGACGTCAAATAACGTGACGTAATTTTGAGGAGATTGGACATTGGTGAAGGAGCTTTATGGATTAGCTCACTCGGTAGCGCGTCGAATATTTTTTTGTCGCTGGGACATGCATGGTTGTAGGGAATGCACATATGGGTTCGAATCCACACAAAAGTTTTTTTTTGTTAATGTGTGTATGATATTCGAGAGAAAGAGAGAGCCACCCCACCCGTTGTTGTACATGTGAGAGGTTGCGGGTTCGAACCTTACTTTTTTCCCCCTCTTTTCTCGGGAGGTTGCGGGTTCGAACCCGATCTTTTGTTGTTGTTGTTGTTTTTTTTAATGCCAAAACCTGGAGATTCAGCGCCAGCGGTTTTTATAAATTCTTCAGTAAATGACAGCTGACAATACTTTTCTGCTCTACTCCACGGTGAAAATGAGCTTGAAGAAGGCAGCCGGGGGGGTAAACTGCAGGACCCCAGGCACTCTGTCTGGGGGGGGATCCACGAAGGCTTCCGCAATGCCTTCTCATTGTGATTGTCGCGGATTGCAATTCTCAACCAAATTAGTAAACCAGCAGCTGCAGACTGCTCGATCCTTGTGGAAGCTGATAAAATACATTAAGCTGTAGCTGTGCATGAAGGCTCGGCATCGCTCAAATCGAAATTTATGTCAAAACGACAGTGCTGACTTGGTGTAAGCAAGAATATTTCGATGCTCACTTCAAGGGAGATTACACAACAAACAAAGGGCTAATGTAAGATATAAGAGTTGCTTCCCTTAAAATTGTTTCGCTATCTGTCATGGAAATGTTTGCTCACATCTTGCCCGGTAATTATTTCAGAGCAGTTATTCTTTATTTAAAAAAGTACAATATCAGCCAAACTTTTTGTAACGTATCACGTAGGCTAAGTAATAATCACAGGTTGAAATGCGTGCCACAGCGCATATTTGTGATGGCGACTTTCTTCCTTTCCCCAAAGGCAGCCATTTTGATTATACAGGCGCAACAGCGTTCTGGCGCGGTATATACCGGTCGATACTGTAACTGTACCAAGTTGTTCAAGAGTCGAACCGTATCTACCGGTCGATACCGGTAGGCTTCTTGAACGCACGGCAGCCCAACTCGCACTGTCTCTGTCATTTTGGTTCATCCGGGTCACTGCAGCGGGAAGGATCGAGGCATTCTAGTAAACTAGAGATTTCGCCTACCGGCAAAAGTATCTCTAGCACTATTGAGATCACGTGATGGAAGGTTTTCGGCCAACTTATGCAAACGGAGGTCACACGAGAGGCTTGTGGGATAGCCGATCTGCTCCCTGACATACGCCGTTAAAGTAGTTCTAAGACTATTTCGCACAAAACTCTTCACTTACTCTTGTTGAGACAACAAACAAACGTTTATTCGATACAAAAAAATGTTTGTGTTGAAATGGAAACAAGTTTTGACATCTGAATGATTTCTGTAAAAGGTGGAGAGAAAAATAGTATCAGAACGAACTATTTTGGCCGCAAGGCTGTAATGCGAAGGGTCAAGCCTATTACGCATTCATTGCGAACTGTGCCAGAGTCAATACTACTCTACTGACTCGGGTTTACAGAATGGGATCGAGGGAGCTCCGGACCTCCCTCTGCCTCACGCCTTCACGGCAAGTGCGTCATTATGAGCAAAGAACGTAGGCAACGCATAGCCCTCACAATTCTCTTCAGATTTTGGGCCAAACAAAGACGCCCAATGATGCTTCGCCTAGCAAGCCGTTCAAGAAAAGAGCACCACAGTGCCATCAAATGCCAGGCATCTTGAACAACCTACTTGCCTTGATCTTGTACAGTAGCTTTGGAGTTGTCTCCCATGTGTTGTCTGCTTTGCTACCATTATGTACAATGTCCTATGCTTAGTATCACTGATCTTGTACAGTAGCTTTGGAGTTGTCTCCCATGTGTTGTCTGCTTTGCTACCATTATGTACAATGTCCTTTGCTTAGTATCACTGATCTTGTACAGTAGCTTTGGAGTTGTCTCCCATGTGTTGTCTGCTTTGCTACCATTATGTACAATGTCCTATGCTTAGTATCACTGATCTTGTACAGTAGCTTTGGAGTTGTCTCCCATGTGTTGTCTGCTTTGCTACCATTATGTACAATGTCCTATGCTTAGTATCACTGATCTTGTACAGTAGCTTTGGAGTTGTCTCCCATGTGTTGTCTGCTTTGCTACCATTATGTACAATGTCCTATGCTTAGTATCACTGATCTTGTACAGTAGCTTTGCAGTTGTCTCCCATGTGTTGTCTGCTTTGCTACCATTATGTACAATGTCCTATGCTTATCACCTTTTGTTTTTCTTTTTCTTTTCATGATCTGTACAGGATCCCCCTGTGGGTTGGGGTTTTTGATTGACCCACCATGTCTCCCTATGCAATTTGTAAGAGGCAAACAAATAGGGACATAATGGCTTGAATTGCGCATGCTTGGAACTATTCTAGTAATGTTACATAGCCTACAAAGGCTGATAGCTGTAAAACTCCATCCATCCATCTGTACAGGAAAATATCACTATTATGTTGTTTACATAGCTGGATGTATCTTTGGCTTTTTGGTTGTGTACATTATCATTCAGCATGTAAAGTATTGTGAGGTTCTAGGTTCTAAAACAGTGCCAGCCAAACAAATGGAATTATCCTCCTCCTCCTCCTCCCATATTCATCTATGACCTTTCTGTTGGCCGACAATGATTGGTTCCTTGGTCTTGGAATCCTACCAGTTTCTGGGAGATACAATGTTATTGGGAGGGTGCTGATGAGAAAAGCTTTCAGAAGGTGCTGCTTTGTGCATGCCTGGCACTTTCACTGTGTGAGCTGGCAGTTCAAATGCTCACAGAGGTGCTGATGTCAATGTCCTGCCCATGCATGTTGTGGGAGAAGAGGGACTGCCTACCAGAGGGTCTGATGTCTGTGTCGCTGTCCCCTGCAGGAGGTGCCAGAGGCCTTGGAGCAGCAGCAGTGGGAGGAGTTCCTAAAGAGTCTACCACAGCAGCTGGCAGCCAGAGAGTGCCAGGACCTGGCAGCCCTGCATCCAGCAGAGGGTTCCAACCGCGAAGGCCCGGTAAGTCCACCTCTCAGCTCTGACTGCCTGCAATGCCCTGTTGAGGAGGTATGCTGCAGTGGATTGTTTGTCTTCCTGACACTCTCTGTAGAGGGAACTCTGGTTTTTGAACTAAAGCTAAATTTCATTCATGAAGTATTCCTACCTAAGGGTCAGAGATCAGTCCACAGGTTGTAGGGTCTAGTCTCTAAGCACTCAACAGCAGGTGCACTGGATGGGGGAATGAATGTAGATAACAAAGTTACACTCATCCTATGTACTATTTAGTCGTAACACATTATGTTGTCCGAGTTTGAGATTCTTTCTGGTCACACCAGAAAAGTGGACACAAATCTGCTGGTGTGTCTTAGCGGGCCTCATTTCCACACTTGACACTTCCCACAGGCCAAATGCACACTTCTCAGTTTGTGACACTCTGTGCTTTCACTTTAAGGTGCAAGGATTGACTAGAAAACATTGATGCACAGAAATCACTCGCTCACTCTCATGGCTACCTCCTTGTACACTTTAGTAGTTGGGTAAAACTGCTCACAAGATGTAGCACGTGTCCAAGTCAAGAAATAATGGGGGAAAATTATTTGTGTTGCACCCCAATTGCACATTCCATTGTGTGACTATGCATGTGTGTGTATTTGTGCGTGTATAATTGTATTTGGAAAAAGAAAATTCTGATGCTGTGTTTTCCTCCCTTCTCAGAATGATTTTAAAAATAAATTACAGTCATCATTGAATGCTACCAAGAATTCTCCTTCTCTGTTTTCACATGTTTGGATACCATCTTGAAGGAAAAGACAAAATTACTCTTATTACACTGTTTGTGAACTTTACGCTGCATGGATACCTATTACAATCTTGCAGCCGACTGCCAAGCGAGCCAGGAGGGGTGGATGTGAGGAGGGGTGCAAGCAGCTGGCAGAAGAACTGAAGCAAGCAGTGATGCGGGTGTGTGACCAGCTGAAGAAGCCCCTGCATTCCCCTGCTCTGGTGACCACAGTGGAGTGGGCAGTGCAGGAACTGCAGAGCTGTCTGCCATGCCATCTTTGATCTGTCCCGATGCCTTCACACCAGCACATAGGCACATGCATAAATGCCTAATCATGCATGCCCACACACACACATAGATGCCTAATCATGCATGCCTACACACACACACAGGCACAGCTCCAAATATGATGTCTCTGACAAGGATTTGGAGAATCCTCAAGATGGGCAAGGTCTTGTTGAAAACATCATGTGGCATAGGTGTACGCGGGGTGACTAAAAATTATCAGTCGCCAAGATATAAAAGCCCATATAAATCTGTTCATGCTTTTTTTCTCAACATCATCTCCATTCAAGTTCACGCACTTCTTCCAATGGTGCTGGAGTGCCTGGATGCTGCTAAAGTAGAAGTCCTCAGTTTGAGCCTTGAAGTAGGCATCCATGGCCTCTAATACATCATCTTTGGCGGCATAATGATGGCCGGCCAGATTATTTTTTGAGGTTTGGGAACAGATGGAAATCAGATGGAGCAAGATCAGGTGAGGAGTGACATGGAAGTCACAGTCACAAATGTATGCCATTGCCACTGCTGAGGTGTGGGCTGGAGCATTGTCATGATGAAACAACACCCCTTTTGTCAATATTCCTGGCCTCTTCTTGATGTACTGGTGCAGTCGTATGAGAAGGTCAACATAGTACTGTCCCGTGATGGTGTGGCCCTTTTAAAGATAATCCAGTAGCAACACACCTCGTGCATCCCAGAAAACTGATGTCCTAACCTCTTTGGTCGACGGCATAACCTTTAACTTCTTTGGGATGAGAGACGAGGTGTGCTTCCACTGCTATGACTGCTGTTTGGTCTCAGACTGATAGTGATGAACCCAGGACTCAACCATGGTAATAAATCGAGCCAGGAAATTCTCTGGATCAGCTTCAAATAGTTCCAGATTGTTGGTGAACAAGGTGCACTGTCTGCTCTTCTGTTCAGGGGACAGGAGATATGGAACCCACCGAGTAAGCATCTTTGACAAGTTTGTTCCTCAGAATGTTGTCAGCTCACTCCTGGGACATGCCCAACCTCACTGCTATTTGATGAGATGACCATCACCTATCCTGTATAACCATCCCAAGGACAAAGTTCTCTGGCATGGTCAAAGTTGATGGTCTCCCTGATCTTGTATCATCAAGGCTCTCCCTGCCATGCTTGAATTCTTGGAACCAGCTTTTGACTGTGGCATATGAAGGAGCATTGTCCCCTAATTTATTAATCATGCCCTCGTGGATCTTGGATGGAGTTGTCTTTTAAGTGTAGATATTTGATCATGGATTGTTACTCCACAAAAGAATATGGAAAGTTTTGGGATCAAGAAATGTGGTCTGCGAGGTAAGGAAATCTGACAGATTACTTAGAAAAAAAATTGTTGGTATAATGCAAGGTTGTCTGTGTACGGCTCAAAACGTGAAAGATGCATTGTACAAGTTGTCATTTAAAGCAGCTCAGATAGTCCTCACCTGTGAGAAGGAAGGAAATTGCAAATATCCATCATGTGGGTTTGATCATGTAGCTTGTGCAACTAGAAAGTAGATCCTTTATATATATTGATGTCATGATGTGTACAGTGGACTATTTTTAAGACATGATACAAAGTGAGTAAAAGCTTTGATGCAGTATTCCTGTTCATGCTGAATTTATGTGAGAAGGTACAGCTGAAGCAGATTTTGTTCAAAAGTCCAGGACACTATATCCCATCCATTATATTCATGCTCGATAGAAGCCCCAGCAAACCAGATTCTCTGAGACTTCCTGCCAGCTGTAGAGACCAATGTTCCATGCCTTCATGTCCCATTTGCAGACATCCTTGTACCTGTGGGCTGGGTACTCCACTTGCCTGCTGCCTGTGGGCCAAAGTCAGTTGCACTCCCCAGATCATTCCCCATGGCCCTACTAGTCACAGGTGTCAGCCAATGTATGATGCAAGTTCTACATGTGAAATGTGTGCTAATTGCTAGGTATGGGGACAGAAATGGGACTGTTAAGTATAAGCTGTCTGATGTAGAAGCCATTTTTGTCTAGTCCTGGGGGAGCTCTGAAACTGCCCAGTACTGCCATGTAGGCATGAATCAGTCATTATTCCTGTTTGACAGAATATGTGAGTTCTTTCAAAGAAGTCTGCCACTAGTGACAGGCATTATGAAACAAATGACCAGTGACAAATGAGCTTGTCATGAGTTTTCCAAGTGCAGAGAATGAAGGGACCCACTGCACAAATCTGACAATGATATACTTCCTCACATACATGTACAAGAGGAAAAACCTCAAGCCTCGCATGTATAATCCCAATGATTGGGAAACTCGTGAATGAAAATTACAAGCCAACAGATGTTCTCGCCTGGTTGCAAGTAGACACCCGAGTTGCAGTATAGCATGAGCACTGGGGCACAATCCAGTGCTGAAGAAGGTGTGACATGCTGACAAACACTTCACCAGACAAGGGAACTTGGAGTATTCAATTGTTGAGACTTCAAAAAAAAGTGAGAATAGGCACATAGTAGCTGCATAGATTAATGTGTGTTGCAGGATACTGCAGTCAGTAATATAATGGATGGGATATAGTGTCCTGGACTTGTGAACAAAATCTGCTTCAGCAAGTCAAATGCTAATGAGTTGCTTGATGAAGGAATTTCAATAAAGCATTAACATTCACTCCCCCATTGGTAATCATTGCCATTTATACTCCCTCTAATGGTAATCTTTGGAAACACATGCCTGTTGCTCTGAAGGGTGACGGCAGCAGACTTAATGTCCATGCAAACCCCAGCTCACATCGGTCACCTTTAGCTGCAACCCCCATCTGAGTTTGATTTTGTGTGCATGTTGCATATATTTTCTGAAGCAGATATCTAGCAGGGCAGAAGTCAATGAGGGAGGGATCTGCCTCAAACTCATCATTTGTGATGTATCAACAGATGAAATGCTTTGGAACAAAAGCCCGTAAACCATCTGTCTTCCTGCTACCTCCAGCCCACCTATCTCAGAGAGGAAAAGTATCAGTCCATGTCTTTCTTTCAATCATTTCTTGAAGAAGGCAGACTTCTCTAACACTGCACAGCTACCAGAGAGGGATGTTGTATCACAACAATCAAAAACCACTAAAACTCGCATCAAAGTTTCAGACTAACTGCATATACCTACTAAATCAGATGTATAAAAAAGAAATTCAGGAGTCATAACCGCTTTCTGATTACAGATGCTACATGCATACATATTTTACTTTGTGGTTCTGTCTGCCTCATTCACATGGTAGCTGTGCAGTATTAGAGAAGTTTTTCTGCAAGTAAAAACTAGTTAACACTGAACAAATTGTAATTGTATAACAAGGGAGGCTGACATCAATAATTCAATTTCGATAAATCAAGCAAATGAAAGTCACAAACATTCCCCCTGTGAGTTCGGGGTAAGAATTGACCCACCGCGTCTCCCTACGTTATCTGTAAGAGGCAAATAACTCGGGACACCATCACTTGATTAGCATTTACTCCAAACTGTTCTAAAGATTTTCGTGCTTAATGGCTTACATAGCCTACAAAGGCTGATAGGCTGTTTAAACACCAACCAACCAACCAACCACACAAACATTGATA
>JAWQFJ010018375.1:0-14939 GCA_034096865.1 Theodoxus fluviatilis
GAATCCCAAAATGTGTGTCATCTACTACTTCGTTAATCGCATGGGTATATGTTACGTGGTTCTCGACTTGGCTCATTCTTTTAAAATATAAGTCTAGGGTAAAACACACACGCACAGCCGAACCCGCAATACTATCTCACACATTCATTCTATCAAACGATGTAACACAACAGAATAAATGGTGAGGACACAGGTCAAAATTAATCACTTTAATTTGTTTTGATAACAATAAAGAAAAGGTTTGATTGAAGGTTAGTAATGAAAATTTAATTATATCTCATACTTGGACTAAATATGGCTCGCCAACCGAACTAAATGAACTTATCTGCTTTGAAGAGTGCATCCGTCATCAAGTGCAATGGTAGTCCTGAAGCGAGGTAGCCGTGCTCGGTCAGCACGCTAGGAGGGGAGAGAGGGGAAGGGGGAAGGGGGCAACCGGTGCGCAGGTAGACTCAATAACCCATGACGAAACGTGAATTTCACCCTGGAAACGGGTGAACGTGGAAGAAGATAGTCCTTTCTGTAGAAACTTGTCCGTAGATTCCAACGCTGGATAGCAGGGTGACTTGAACCTTGACCGCTGGTGAGCGATGAAATTTGACCCTTCATCAGTGAGGCAAAATAGACGCTGGGATGTCTTGCTTGGACATTCTGACTCGGGAGAGGACGGTGACTTGACTCTTTGTCCGTGAGACTGGTCAGAAGCTGGAGTGTCTTGCTTGCAGATTCTATCCATGAGAGTACGGTGGCTTGACCGTTGACCCAGGGGCAGGCGCCCTACTCCGCGTCGGCGGCGTGGGGAAGAAAATCAGTAGTGGTAGGCTAGACTTATTGATGGAATGTTCCCGCACAGACACAACGAAAAAGGGGTTTATATATCCGAGGCACGGACGCGCTTTGTCACGTGTGCTCTCTCCCCCAATGAGAACATTCGGGCCACGCCTGCTTTCTCGCACTGTCCAATCACATATCCCCTATATAATGGGGTAGTCATTCGCTGGATGTGTCTTCAGTCAAGCTTTGGATAGGCGGCCAATCACACGTCTCTCTTCACTCGCCAATTCAAAATGTGCACTCAGTCCCTCATTGGTTAGCGAGGAATGTATGATTGGTGATTCATGGCCGATCAACCTAATGGCCATGCAAAGCCATTAAGCACAAAAAAAATCACTAGAACAGTTCAATGCAAACACAAGGCAAGTCACGGTGTTCCTAGTCACTCATTCTTACGAATCGTGCAGAGAGCGACGCCGTGCGTGAACTCAGCTCTCACTCATTTTTGGAGTGAAGCTGGCGAGCCGTGACATGCTATAGTTATTATTTTTAGAACGGTTGGCCGCCACTCTAATTCACAACAACACGGGTTAGTAACACAATGAATTCACGTGAAAAGGGGGAGAGGGGTGATCTTGCCACAATATAAATGCTGATGTTTACTACAGATATCAAACCAAGACATACAATCTACTCTGCCACAGTGATGAGAGCACGAAAACATTCATTTCTTCTAAATATGGAAGCAATCGACATGTTTGCCACTTCCATGGTATGTAAACTGCATGGTTCGAAGCACGTTTACCGTGCAAGTCCGTGGAGTGACTTCCAATTAGTTCTGTTTAGTATGAGCCAATCAAATGCGGCTACGAGTTCTGTAGTTTCATCGTTGCTAGGCACAGCAAGTGGCGCACTCTAGTATGAAGCAGTTAGAGCGTCTTCTGAGATGCTCTAGCTGCTACGCGACCTTGACAGGAACTTGACCTCTGCCACTGGGTGAAACGTCACCAAAGATTGTGTATGAATGATTTTTTACCCTAATGCTTTATTAAGTCGTTTCTTCAATCAAGAGGGATACATTTGAGTGTTAAATAATTTTGGGGATTTGTGTATTCAAAGAGGGCTTCCAAAACCCTATACTTTTAATGATAATGTGCTTTTAAAGTTATTAAATAAAACCAACCAATCAAACTCTTGAGGCTGCTACATCGTAGCAGAGATGAAGTACAGTGCAACGGAACAAAGGGTTTAACTATCGGGTGGAGAGCTTTGACATTTACCTCCCTTGATTATTGAGTTTGAAATGTGAGGGGTATGGATTTTTGGCAACCGGGGGGGGGGGGGGGGGGGGGGGGGGATTTGCACACTCGTTGAGCCAAAAATGATATAGTATTTCTGGGTTTACAGTAGGAGAAAAATAATTATAATTTCTTCTGATTACACTAGAAGTGGCTAATTGAAGGCGACTAAAGTATTGGCCCATAATTATAAACTGAAGTAAATTGTCATCGACTTAATCTTTTGAGTGCCATGGGCCACGATCGTGGCTCCCCTGGTGCAGTGCCATGGACTCTGTTTACATCATGGAAGCATGGAGCTCTCCACAATTGGAAAAATAATCTGGTGTGGCATCTGCACACGCAGTCTGTTTCTATTTCGCGGGTGCTGCGTCTCCCCACTACTGCGATTTTTAAAAGGCGAATCGCCGAATTACTTGGGAAATCGTACATAAAAAAAGAGTTTGACTTGCTCTTATTCTAACCAGTTCTGGAGATTTAACTCACCCATTCATTAAGTAATTTAGTTGACCTAGCCAGTGTAAACATCACTCAACACATGCATGATGTGATGTTAAGTAACCAGTGTCACTTCTAATATTGAATTAGATATGTATTAATCACTTAATACACACCATCGTTTGGCAAATGTGTATACACTTTTTTTTTCTCTGGGCCTTCATCAACCCATGGGCATAGGTTTTCGTCGCTGGGCAACTTTTCACATGGCCCATGGACTGGGCAAACTCCTCCTTGGACTGGGCAAACTCTTCCATGGCCTGCTGTCTTTTAACCATGGCAATGCATTACCAACGAAGTAGATGAGATACTTTTTCAAAAACGCGACACCCACAGAAGTATTACAAACAAGAATCATGACACAAACTAATGACAGATTGTTTTAATATTTCATAAAATAAATTATCACAGTGTTGTGCAATATTTCTTCTTAGTGGGTTTTTTACATTTATTTTGTTTAACCTGTGTTAGAGAGTACCGAATTCCCAGTATATAAAAAAGTAGTTGACTAATCACAGACAAGAAATCGAGATTTGGCTGGTGAACACGTCATGTTATTAATATGCAAGTAGGTCACGGTCTATGTTTTAGGATACTCTACGGTCTAGGATATGACAGTATCACTAGAAAGAGGAGATAATAAGCTTTAAGGTAATTTGCACAATAAAGGAAAAAAAAGAAGTTTGTAAATTTTAATGGAATTAAGAATTAAAAAAATTTAAATGATAGAAGCAAACTGGAAATTACATCAAGTCATAACAGAAAGAAAGCACAATTCAAAGTTTCTTATTGCAATGTCCAAGGACACAAACTAGAACATACATACCATATATATTCCAACTGTGGGAAAAGAAATCTCATGATTTAGAATTTTTGCAATTTTTCATATACTAGCAGTATTTTCCAGGACAACATCTTGGCCAAGTCACTGTAGCCATTACTAATGCTAAACAAAGCCAGTGAGCAAAGCAAATTAGACTAAGTTTTATGCCATTCATGAAATTGATTAACAATATGCACTGGAATAAGCAATCACACACCCATTGTTTACATATAAATGAAACTAAGCAATGATCAATTTCTGAAACTCTGAAATCACAGCAACAGTATTGAACAATACATGTACACACAGGTAACAAGTGTAAGGAAAATATCTACCAGTGCTCATGAACAAGACAATTGCTATTGAAACAAAGATGCTTATTGCAGATTTCACACTTGACTCTGGATTTACTTTCAACATCTTCACTTCACTTGTCCCGTAGTCTGGACGACCGTTGGGGCATCACAGATGATCTGGCAACCAGTTCTCTCCATTCCTCTCGCCTCTCAGACTGTCTCAAGGCTTCGCTGAGCCTCATCCCTGTCCACTCTGAGACGTTGTCCTCCCATCTTTTCCTTTGTCTGCCTCTCCTCCTCCCTCCTTTTACTGTGCCTTGTAACACAGTCTTGGCAAGCCCTGACGATTGTGAGACATGCCCATACCACTTTAGTTTGTGTCTTTTCACAGTGATCAGTAGTTCTTCATGGGGCCCGATGGCTTGCCTGATTCTGTTTCGGACTTCCTCTTTTGTGATGCGGTCCTTGTAGGAGATGCCGAGGAGTCGTCGAAAGCATCTCATTTCCATGGCCTGTAAGCATTGCACACAGGTGTTGTGGCATTGTCATACAGGAGTTCTATGACTCTGATCAGGTTGGCGTTGATGTTGTACAGCCTCATGGTAGCCCACAGTGCTGCATGCCATACCCATACTTTCAACATGGAACAAACAATGCATCAAACACAGTTTCTATACATTTTGATCCAAACTGGCTTAATTGCATGGTTAACATTATACACTTTGCTGTCATCAGAGGAACAGGAGCCTTCTTGTCAATATTACCAAACTGTTTTATCCCTCCAGGTTTACTGGAGGTCCTCACAGCTTTATCTGTCTGTGTGTGTGTGTGTGTGTGTGTGTGTGTGTGTCTGTCAGTCCCGACTTAAAGGCTGATATCTCAAAAACTACTGGACGGATTTCCTTGACATTTTGCACACTTACTGGAAGTTAGGTCCGATTGAATGTATCAAATTTTCAGAATCGAGATTTGAAAAGAAAGTGACTTTTTAACGTTTTGGTGTTGCAAAGAAGGCAAGGGACGGAACTCGGTCCCGACTCAAGGGAAGTTTTGGCATGTGTGACGTGATCATTTGACGTCAAATAACGTGACGTAATTTTGAGGAGATTGGACATTGGTGAAGGAGAAAGAAGGATTCTTTTATCCCTCCAGGTTTATTGGAGGTCCTCACAGCTTTATGGATTAGCTCACTCGGTAGCGCGTCAAATATTTTTTTGTCGCTGTGACATGCATGGTTGTAGGGGATGCACATATGGGTTCGAATCCGCACAGAAGCTTTGTTTTGTTAACCCATTAGACACTATGACGGTATACACAAAAGAGTCCTGAAAACCTGAGCCTTTTTCAGAAAAACTGAAGAAGTCGGGTACGTTTACAAAAAATTTATTAACTCCACTTGTAACAATCACAGAGACACAAAATAAGCATTGTCTTAAAGCTGACATCCATTGCTACAAGCTCATACAATCAAATACAACACAATACAAGTTAAAAGTTAGGAATGATTTTTTAAAATTAGAAAATAGTGCAAAAACGGACACATTCACCTTGATTTTCAGTTTAAAATTATGGTTTTTAGAAAGAAAACCTCCCAAATAAGCTCAAAACAGACTCTTAATGGATAATTTACTCATTTAGCTATCTGCTGAAACAAAATGCAAAGTTCTAAATCAATTTGTTCATGAGATACAGCAAATATGGTACATGACATGAAATCGCAAAAAAAATAATTTTTTTTTTACATGATCACAAAGTAATTTTCACCATGCCTTTTTTCACTCAGATAAAGGTAAACATGAAGCACATGCATGACATGACAGATAATATAAAGAGAAAAGGTGCAAGACATGCATTTGCAAGTGATAAAGTCTTTCAAAAATAGGCATGGATTAATTAGCAAGTGATAAAGTCTTTCAAAAATAAGCATGCATTACCAAGTGATAAAGTCTTTCAAAAATCAAGATTTTTTTTACATCACTTGGAGCTGGCAGGAGGTGGATTCCTCTGTCTCTCTCTCTCTCTCAGCATATCGATTTGTCTCTGTCACAAGTCGTTTTCCCACATCGCGTGTGTGAAGATCAGAGAGAAGACATGAAGAGGCTTTGCGTCCGAGGGGATGTCAATCTTCACTCCTTGAGCACGTGCGAGAACGAAAATTTTCTGTCTGCCACGATCCTTGGAAGCCTAGAAACTCTTCCTCCTCCAACATCTCTCGCATCCACTGGTCCTATTGAAGCGGATCTTCCGGCGCATCGACATCGTCGAAATCAGAATTAGAATCGGCATCAATGTCGTTTCCTTCGCTCTCATCCGATGCTGAGTCGGACATGACGCGTGTCGTGTGCGAGAACGAAAATTTTCTGTCTGCCACGATCCTTGGAAGCCTAGAAACTCTTCCTCCGACGATTCCTCCTCCAACATCTCTCGCATCCACTGGTCCTATTGAAGCGGATCTTCCGGCGCATCGACATCGTCGAAATCAGAATTAAAATTGGCATCGATGTCGCTTCCTTCGCACTTATCCGATGCGAAATCGGACATGACGCGAAAAAAGTAAGAACGTCAGTCGAAATCTCGACAAAAATCGCCACAACACAGCTAAAACTTGTCCGATTTTGATCAAACTTGGACTAGCGTAGTGCGCAGTCACTCTGCTTCCCAGCAGGCATTGCGATAAGTCGGCCATTACCGTTGCTAATTTTAGATCTCGACGTAAACACCACGAGGGTAAGATGAGACGCGTGCGTCGCTCCCGAAGCGAAGGGGGGATGCAACGTGCGCGTTCCATCCGAAGCGAGTGGGTTAATGTGTGTATGGTATTCAAGAGAAAGAGAGAGCCACCCCACCCATTGTTGTACATGTGAGAGGTTGCAGGTTCGAACCTGACTTTTTTCCCCCTCTTTTCTCGAGAGGTTGCGGGTTCGAACCCGATCTTTTGTTGTTGTTGTTGTTTTTTTAATGCCAAAACCTGGAGATTCAGCGCCAGCGGTTTTTATAAATTCTTCAGTAAATGACAGCTGACAATACTTTTCTGGTCTGCTCCACGGTGAAAATGAGCTTGAAGAAGGCAGCCAGGGGTAAACTGCAGGACCCCAGGCACTCTGTCTGGGGGGAGGGGTTCCAAGATGGCTTCCGCGATGCCTTCTCATTGTGATTGTCGCGAATTGCAATTCTCAACCAAATTAGTAATTCAGCAGCTGCAGACTGCTCGATCCTTGTGGAAGCTGATAAAATACATTAAGCTGTAGCTGTGCATGAAGGCTCGGCATCGCTCAAATCGAAATTTATGTCAAAACAACAGTGCTGACTTGGTGTAAGCAAGAATATTTCGATTCTCACTTCAAGGGAGATTACACAACAAACAAAGGGCTAATGTAAGATATAAGAGTTGCTTCCCTTAAAATTGTTTCGCTATCTGTCATGAAAATGTTTGCTCACATCTTGCCCGGTAATTATTTCAGAGCAGTCATTCTTTATTTTAAAAAAGTACAATATCAGCCAAATTTTTTGTAACGTATCTCATAGGTTGAGTAATAATCACAGGTTGAAATGCGTGCCACAGCGCATATTTGTGATGGCGACTTTCTTCCTTTCCCCAAAGGCAGCCATTTTGATTATAGAAGCGCAACAGCGTTCTGGCGCGGTATATACAGGTCGATACTGTAACTGTACCAAGTTGTTCAAGAGTCGAACGGTATCTACCGGTCGATACCGGTAGGCTTCTTGAACGCACGGCAGCCCAACTCGCACTGTCTCTGTCATTTTGGTTCATCCGGGTCACTGCAGCGGGAAGGATCGAGGGAGCTCCGGACCTCCCTCTGCCTCCCGCCTTCACGGCGAGTGCGTCATTATGAGCAAAGAACGTAGGCAACGCATAGCCCTCACAATTCTCTTCAGATTTTGGGCCAAACAAAGACGCCCAATGATGCTTCGCCTAGCAAGCCATTCAAGAAAAGAGCACCACAGTGCCATCAAATGCTAGGCATGTTGAACAGCCTACTTGCCTTGATCTTGTACAGTAGCTTTGGAGTTGTCTCCCATGTGTTGTCTGCTTTGCTACCATGCCTTGATCTTGTACAGTAGCATTGCAGTTGTCTCCCATGTGTTGTCTGCTTTGCTACCATGCCTTGATCTTGTACAGTAGCATTGGAGTTGTCTCCCATGTGTTGTCTGCTTTGCTACCATGCCTTGATCTTGTACAGTAGCATTGCAGTTGTCTCCCATGTGTTGTCTGCTTTGCTACCATGCCTTGATCTTGTACAGTGGCATTGCAGTTGTCTCCCATGTGTTGTCTGCTTTGCTACCATGCCTTGATCTTGTACAGTGGCATTGCAGTTGTCTCCCATGTGTTGTCTGCTTTGCTACCATGCCTTGATCTTGTACAGTGGCATTGCAGTTGTCTCCCATGTGTTGTCTGCTTTGCTACCATGCCTTGATCTTGTACAGTAGCATTGGAGTTGTCTCCCATGTGTTGTCTGCTTTGCTACCATGCCTTGATCTTGTACAGTAGCATTGCAGTTGTCTCCCATGTGTTGTCTGCTTTGCTACCATGCCTTGATCTTGTACAGTAGCATTGCAGTTGTCTCCCATGTGTTGTCTGCTTTGCTACCATGCCTTGATCTTGTACAGTAGCATTGCAGTTGTCTCCCATGTGTTGTCTGCTTTGCTACCATGCCTTGATCTTGTACAGTAGCATTGCAGTTGTCTCCCATGTGTTGTCTGCTTTGCTACCATGCCTTGATCTTGTACAGTGGCATTGCAGTTGTCTCCCATGTGTTGTCTGCTTTGCTACCATGCCTTGATCTTGTACAGTAGCATTGCAGTTGTCTCGCATGTGTTGTCTGCTTTGCTACCATGCCTTGATCTTGTACAGTAGCATTGCAGTTGTCTCGCATGTGTTGTCTGCTTTGCTACCATGCCTTGATCTTGTACAGTAGCATTGCAGTTGTCTCGCATGTGTTGTCTGCTTTGCTACCATGCCTTGATCTTGTACAGTAGCATTGCAGTTGTCTCCCATGTGTTGTCTGCTTTGCTACCATGCCTTGATCTTGTACAGTAGCATTGCAGTTGTCTCGCATGTGTTGTCTGCTTTGCTACCATGCCTTGATCTTGTACAGTAGCATTGCAGTTGTCTCGCATGTGTTGTCTGCTTTGCTACCATGCCTTGATCTTGTACAGTAGCATTGCAGTTGTCTCCCATGTGTTGTCTGCTTTGCTACCATGCCTTGATCTTGTACAGTAGCATTGCAGTTGTCTCGCATGTGTTGTCTGCTTTGCTACCATGCCTTGATCTTGTACAGTAGCATTGCAGTTGTCTCGCATGTGTTGTCTGCTTTGCTACCATGCCTTGATCTTGTACAGTAGCATTGCAGTTGTCTCCCATGTGTTGTCTGCTTTGCTACCATGCCTTGATCTTGTACAGTAGCATTGCAGTTGTCTCGCATGTGTTGTCTGCTTTGCTACCATGCCTTGATCTTGTACAGTAGCATTGCAGTTGTCTCCCATGTGTTGTCTGCTTTGCTACCATGCCTTGATCTTGTACAGTAGCATTGGAGTTGTCTCCCATGTGTTGTCTGCTTTGCTACCATGCCTTGATCTTGTACAGTAGCATTGCAGTTGTCTCCCATGTGTTGTCTGCTTTGCTACCATGCCTTGATCTTGTACAGTAGCATTGCAGTTGTCTCCCATGTGTTGTCTGCTTTGCTACCATGCCTTGATCTTGTACAGTAGCATTGCAGTTGTCTCGCATGTGTTGTCTGCTTTGCTACCATGCCTTGATCTTGTACAGTAGCATTGCAGTTGTCTCCCATGTGTTGTCTGCTTTGCTACCATGCCTTGATCTTGTACAGTAGCATTGCAGTTGTCTCCCATGTGTTGTCTGCTTTGCTACCATTATGTACAATATCCTATGCTTATCACCTTTATCACCTTTTGTTTTTCTTTTTCTTTTCATGATCTGTACAGGATCCCCCTGTGGGTTGGGGTTTTTGATTGACCCGCCATGTCTCCCTATGCAATTTGTAAGAGGCAAACAAATAGGGACATAATGGTTTGAATTGCGCATGCTTGGAACTATTCTAGTAATGTTACATAGCCTACAAAGGCTGATAGCTGTAAAACTCCATCCATCCATCTGTACAGGAAAATATCACTATTATGTTGTTTACATAGCTGGATGTATCGTTGGCTTTTTGGTTGTGTACATTATCATTCAGCATGTAAAGTATTGTGAGGTTCTAGGTTCTAGAACAGTGCCAGACAAACAAATGGAATTATCCTCCTCCTCCTCCCATATTCATCTATGACCTTTCTGTTGGCCGACAATGATTGGTTCCTTGGTCTTGGAATCCTACCAGTTTCTGGGAGATACAATGTTATTGGGAGGGTGCTGATGAGAAAAGCTTTCAGAAGGTGCTGCTTTGTGCATGCCTGGCACTTTCACTGTGTGAGCTGGCAGTTCAAATGCTCACAGAGGTGCTGATGTCAATGTCCTGCCCATGCATGTTGTGGGAGAAGAGGGACTGCCTACCAGAGGGTCTGATGTCTGTGTCACTGTCCCCTGCAGGAGGTGCCAGAGGCCTTGGAGCAGCAGCAGTGGGAGGAGTTCCTAAAGAGTCTACCACAGCAGCTTGCAGCCAGAGAGTGCCAGGACCTGGCAGCCCTGCGTCCAGCAGAGGGTTCCAACCGCGAAGGCCAGGCAAGTCCACCTCTCAGCTCTGACTGCCTGCAGTGCCCTGTTGAGGAGGTATGCTGCAGTGGATTGTCTGTCTTCCTGACACTCTCTGTAGAGGGAACTTTGGTTTTTAAACTAGAGCTAAATTTCATTCATGAAGTATTCCTGCTGAAGGGGGAGGAGTTAGCATATACCTAAGGGTCAGAGATCAGTCCACAGGTTGTAGGGTCTAGTCACTAAGCACTCAACAGCAGGTGCACTGGATGGGGGAATGAATGTAGATAACAAAGTTACACTCATCCATATGTACTATTTAGTCGTAACACATTATGTTGTCCGAGTTTGAGTTTCTCTCTGGTCACACCAGAAAAGTGGACACAAATCTGCTGGTGTGTCTTAGCGGGCCTCATTTCCACACTTGACACTTCCCACAGGCCAAATGCACACTTCTCAGTTTGTGACACTCTGTGCTTTCACCTTAAGGTGCAAGGATTGACTAGAAAACATTGATGCACAGAAATCACTCGCTCACTCTCATGGCTACCTCCTTGTACACTTTAGTAGTTGGGTAAAACTGCTCACAAGATATAGCACGTGTCCAAGTCAAGAAATAATGGGGGAAAATTATTTGTGTTGCACCCCAGTTGCACATTCCATTGTGTGACTATGCATGTGTGTGTATTTGTGCATGTATAATTGTATTTGGAAAAAGAAAATTCTGATGCTGTGTTTTCCTCCCTTCTCAGAATGATTTTAAAAATAAATTTCAGTCATCATTGAATGCTACCAAGAATTCTCCTTCTCTGTTTTCACATGTTTGGATACCATCTTGAAGGAAAAGAAAAAATTACTCTTATTACACTGTTTGTGAACTTTACGCTGCATGGATACCTATTACAATCTTGCAGCCGACTGCCAAGCGAGCCAGGAGGGGTGGATGTGAGGAGGGGTGCAAGCAGCTGGCAGAAGAACTGAAGCAAGCAGTGATGCGGGTGTGTGACCAGCTGAAGAAGCCCCTGCATTCCCCTGCTCTGGTGACCACAGTGGAGTGGGCAGTGCAGGAACTGCAGAGCTGTCTGCCATGCCATCTTTGATCTGTCCCGATGCCTTCACACCAGCACATAGGCACACACATAAATGCCTAATCATGCATGCCCACACACACACATAGACGCCTAATCATGCATGCCTACACACACACACAGGCACAGCTCCAAATATGATGTCTCTGACAAGGATTTGGAGAATCCTCAAGATGGGCAAGGTCTTGTTGAAAACATTATGTGGCATAGGTGTACGCGGGGTGACTGATAAAAATTATCATTGTCGCCAAGATATAAAAGCCCATATAAATCTGTTCATGCTCTATTTCTCAACATCATCTCCATTCAAGTTCACGCACTTCTTCCAATGGTGCTGGAGTGCCTGGATGCTGCTGAAGTAGAAGTCCTCAGTTTGAGCCTTGAAGTAGGCACCCATGGCCTCTAATACATCATCTTTGGCGGCATAATGATGGCCGGCCAGATTATTTTTTGAGGTTTGGAAACAGATGGAAATCAGATGGAGCAAGATCAGGTGAGGAGTGACATGGAAGTCACAGACACAAATGTATGCTGAGGTGTGGGCTGGAGCATTGTCATGATGAAACAACACCCCTTTTGTCAATATTCCTGGCCTCTTCTTGATGTACTGGTGCAGTCGAATGAGAAGGTCAACATAGTACTGTCCCGTGATGGTGTGGCCCTTTTAAAGATAATCCAGTAGCAACACACCTCGTGCATCCCAGAAAACTGATGTCCTAACCTCTTTGGTCGACGGCATAACCTTTAACTTCTTTGGGATGAGAGACGAGGTGTGCTTCCACTGCTTTGACTGCTGTTTGGTCTCAGACTGATAGTGATAATAAATCGAGCCAGGAAATTCTCTGGATCAGCTTCAAATAGTTCCAGATTGTTGGTGAACAAGGTGCACTGTCTGCTTTTCTGTTCAGGGGACAGGAGATATGGAACCCACCGAGTAAGCACCTTTGACAAGTTTGTTCCTCAGAATGTTGACAGCTCGCTCCTGGGACATGCCCAACCTCACTGCTATTTGATGAGATGACCATCACCTATCCTGTATAACCATCCCAAGGACAAAGTTTTCTGGCGTGGTCAAAGTTGATGGTCTCCCTGATCTTGTATCGTCAATGCTCTCCCTGCCATGCTTGAATTCTTGGAACCAGCTTTTGACTGTGGCATATGAAGGAGCATTGTCCCCTAATTTATTAATCATGCCCTCGTGGATCTTGGATGGAGTTGTCTTTTAAGTGTAGATATTTGATCATGGATTGTTACTCCACAAAAGAATATGGAAAGTGTTGGGATCAAGAAATGTGGTCTGCGAGGTAAGGAAATCTGACTCGTTGGTATAATGCAAGGTTGTCTGGGTAAGGCTCAAAACGTGAAAGATGCATTGTACAAGTTGTCATTTAAAGCAGCTCAGATAGTCCTCACCTGTGAGAAGGAAGGAAATTGCAAATATCCATCATGTGGGTTTGATCATGTAGCTTGTGCAACTAGAAAGTAGATCCTTTATATATATTGATGTCATGATGTGTACAGTGGACTATTTTTAAGACATGATACAAAGTGAGTAAAAGCTTTGATGCAGTATTCCTGTTCATGCTGAATTTATGTGAGAAGGTACAGCTGAAGCAGATTTTGTTCAAAAGTCCAGGACACTATATCCCATCCATTATATTCATACTCGATAGAAGCCCCAGCAAACCAGACTTTCTGAGACTTCCTGCCAGCTGTAGAGACCAATGTTCCATGCCTTCATGTCCCATTTGCAGACATCCTTGTACCTGTGGGCTGGGTACTCCACTTGCCTGCTGCCTGTGGGCCAAAGTCAGTTGCACTCCCCAGATCATTCCCCATGGCTCTACTAGTCACAGGTGTCAGCCAATGTATGATGCAAGTTCTACATGTGAAATGTGTGCTAATTGCTAGGTATGGGGACAGAAATGGGACTGTTAAGTATAAGCTGTCTGATGTAGAAGCCATTTTTGTCTAGTCCTTGGGGAGCTCTGAAACTGCCCACTACTGCAGTACTGCCATGTAGGCATGAATCAGTCATTATTCCTGTTTGACAGAATATGTGAGTTCTTTCAAAGAAGTCTGCCACTAGTGACAGGCACTATGAAACAAATGACCAGTGACAAATGAGCTTGTCATGAGTTTTCCAAGTGCAGGGAATGAAGGGACCCACTGCACAAATCTGACAATGATATACCGCCTCACATACATGTACAAGAGGAAAAACCTCAAGCCTCGCATGTATAATCCCAATGATTGGGAAACTCGTGAATGAAAAATACAAGCCAACAGATGTTCTCGCCTGGTTGCAAGTAGACACCCAAGTTGCAGTATAGCATGAGCACTGGGGCACAATCCAGTGCTGAAGAAGGTGTGACATGCTGACAAACACTTCACCAGACAAGGGAACTTGGAGTATTCAATTGTTGAGACTTAAAAAAAAAGTGAGAATAGGCACATAGTAGCTGCATAGATTAATGTGTGTTGCAGGATACTGCAGTCAGTAATATAATGGATGGGATATAGTGTCCTGGACTTGTGAACAAAATCTGCTTCAGCAAGTCAAATACTAATGAGTTGCTTGATGAAGGAATTTCAATAAAGCATTAACATTCACTCCCCCATTGGTAATCACTGCCATTTATACTCCCTCTAATGGTAATCTTCGGAAACACATGCCTGTTGCTCTGAAGGGTGACGGCAGCAGACTTAATGTCCATGCAAACCCCAGCTCATATCGGTCACCTTTAGCTGCAACCCCCATCTGAGTTTGATTTTGTGTGCATGTTGCATATATTGTCTGAAGCAGATATCTAGCAGGGCAGAAGTCAATGAGGGAGGGATCTGCCTCAAACTCATCCTTTGTGATGTATCAACAGATGAAATGCTTTGGAACAAAAGCCCGTAAACCATCTGTCTTCCTGCTACCTCCAGCCCACCTATCTCAGAGAGGAAAAGTATCAGTCCATGTCTTTCTTTCAATCATTTCTTGAAGAAGGCAGGCTTCTCTAACACTGCACAGCTACCAGAGAGTGATGTTGTATCACAACAATCAAAAACCACTAAAACTCGCATCAAAGTTTCAGACTAACTGCATATACCTACTAAATCAGATGTATAAAAAAGAAATTCAGGAGTCATAACCGCTTTCTGATTACAGATGCTACATGCATACATATTTTACTTTGTGGTTCTGTCTGCCTCATTCACATGGTAGCTGTGCAGTGTTAGAGAAGTTTTTCTGCAAGTAAAAACTAGTTAACACTGAACAAATTGTAATTGTATAACAAGGGAGGCTGACATCAATAATTCAATTTCGATAAATCAAGCAAATGAAAGTCACAAACATTCCCCCTGTGAGTTCGGGGTAAGAATTGACCCACCGCATCTCCCTACGTTATCTGTAAGAGGCAAATAACTCGGGACACCATCACTTGATTAGCATTTACTCCAAACTGTTCTAAAGATTTTCGTGCTTAATGGCTTACATAGCCTACA
>JAWQFJ010018378.1:0-11052 GCA_034096865.1 Theodoxus fluviatilis
GGTAGGAGACGTCTGACAGAGGGTAGGGTAGAAGACGTCTGACAGAGGGCATGGTAGGGTAGGAGACGTCTGACAGAGGGCATAGTAGGAGACGTCTGACAGAGGGTGTGGTAGGAGACGTCTGACAGAGGGTATGGTAGGAGACGTCTGACAGAGGGCATGGTAGGGTAGGAGACGTCTGACAGAGGGTGTGGTAGGAGACGCCTGACAGAGGGCATGGTAGGGTAGGAGACGTCTGACAGAGGGTGTGGTAGGAGACGTCTGACAGAGGGTATGGTAGGAGACGTCTGACAGAGGGTATGATAGGGTAGGAGACGTCTGACAGAGGGTATGATAGGGTAGGAGACGTCTGACAGAGGGCATGGTAGGAGACGTCTGACAGAGGGTATGATAGGGTAGGAGACGTCTGACAGAGGGCATGGTAGGAGACGTCTGACAGAGGGTAGGGTAGGAGACGTCTGACAGAGGGTGTGGTAGGAGACGTCTGACAGAGGGCATGGTAGGAGACGTCTGACAGAGGGTGTGGTAGGAGACGTCTGACAGAGGGTATGGTAGGAGACGTCTGACAGAGGGCATGGTAGGGTAGGAGACGCCTGACAGAGGGCATGGTAGGAGACGTCTGACAGAGGGCATGGTAGGAGACGTCTGACAGAAGGCATGGTAGGAGACGTCTGACAGAAGGCATGGTAGGAGACGTCTGACAGAGGGTGTGGTAGGAGACGTCTGACAGAGGGTATGGTAGGAGACGTCTGACAGAGGGCATGGTAGGGTAGGAGACGCCTGACAGAGGGCATGGTAGGAGACGTCTGACAGAGGGTAGGGTAGGAGACGTCTGACAGAGGGCATGGTAGGAGACGTCTGACAGAGGGCATGGTAGGAGACGTCTGACAGAGGGCATGGTAGGAGACGTCTGACAGAGGGCATGGTAGGAGACGTCTGACAGAGGGTGTGGTAGGAGACGTCTGACAGAGGGCATGGTAGGAGACGTCTGACAGAGGGTATGGTAGGAGACGTCTGACAGAGGGTATGGTAGGAGACGTCTGACAGAGGGCATGGTAGGAGACGTCTGACAGAGGGTATGGTAGGAGACGTCTGACAGAGGGTAGGGTAGGAGACGTCTGACAGAGGGCATGGTAGGAGACGTCTGACAGAGGGTATGGTAGGAGACGTCTGACAGAGGGTATGGTAGGAGACGTCTGACAGAGGGCATGGTAGGAGACGTCTGACAGAGGGTATGGTAGGAGACGTCTGACAGAGGGCATGGTAGGAGACGTCTGACAGAGGGCATGGTAGGAGACGTCTGACAGAGGGTATGGTAGGAGACGTCTGACAGAGGGTATGGTAGGAGACGTCTGACAGAGGGTAGGGTAGGAGACGTCTGACAGAGGGTGTGGTAGGAGACGTCTGACAGAGGGTATGGTAGGAGACGTCTGACAGAGGGCATGGTAGGAGACGTCTGACAGAGGGTATGGTAGGAGACGTCTGACAGAGGGTGTGGTAGGGTAGGAGACGTCTGACAGAGGGCGTGGTAGGAGACGTCTGACAGAGGGTGTGGTAGGAGACGCCTGACAGAGGGTGTGGTAGGAGACGTCTGACAGAGGGCATGGTAGGAGACGTCTGACAGAGGGCATGGTAGGAGACGTCTGACAGAGGGTATGGTAGGAGACGTCTGACAGAGGGTGTGGTAGGAGACGTCTGACAGAGGGCATGGTAGGAGACGTCTGACAGAGGGCATAGTAGGGTAGAAGACGTCTGACAGAGGGCATAGTAGGAGACGTCTGACAGAGGGCATGGTAGGGTAGGAGACGTCTGACAGAGGGCATGGTAGGGTAGAAGACGTCTGACAGAGGGCATAGTAGGAGACGTCTGACAGAGGGTGTGGTAGGAGACGTCTGACAGAGGGCATGGTAGGGTAGGAGACGTCTGACAGAGGGCATGGTAGGAGACGTCTGACAGAGGGCATGGTAGGAGACGTCTGACAGAGGGCATGGTAGGGTAGGAGACGTCTGACAGAGGGCATGGTAGGAGACGTCTGACAGAGGGTGTGGTAGGGTAGGAGACGTCTGACAGAGGGCGTGGTAGGAGACGCCTGACAGAGGGTGTGGTAGGAGACGTCTGACAGAGGGCATAGTAGGAGACGTCTGACAGAGGGTGTGGTAGGAGACGTCTGACAGAGGGCATGGTAGGAGACGCCTGACAGAGGGTGTGGTAGGAGACGTCTGACAGAGGGCATGGTAGGAGACGCCTGACAGAGGGTGTGGTAGGAGACGTCTGACAGAGGGCATAGTAGGAGACGTCTGACAGAGGGTGTGGTAGGAGACGTCTGACAGAGGGCATGGTAGGGTAGGAGACGTCTGACAGAGGGCATGGTAGGAGACGTCTGACAGAGGGCATGGTAGGAGACGTCTGACAGAGGGCATGGTAGGGTAGGAGACGTCTGACAGAGGGCATGGTAGGAGACGTCTGACAGAGGGTGTGGTAGGGTAGGAGACGTCTGACAGAGGGCGTGGTAGGAGACGCCTGACAGAGGGTGTGGTAGGAGACGTCTGACAGAGGGTGTGGTAGGAGACGTCTGACAGAGGGCATGGTAGGAGACGTCTGACAGAGGGTGTGGTAGGAGACGTCTGACAGAGGGCATGGTAGGAGACGTCTGACAGAGGGCATGGTAGGAGACGTCTGACAGAGGGCATGGTAGGGTAGGAGACGTCTGACAGAGGGCATGGTAGGAGACGTCTGACAGAGGGTGTGGTAGGAGACGTCTGACAGAGGGCATGGTAGGGTAGGAGACGTCTGACAGAGGGCATGGTAGGAGACGTCTGACAGAGGGTGTGGTAGGAGACGTCTGACAGAGGGCATGGTAGGAGACGTCTGACAGAGGGTGTGGTAGGAGACGTCTGACAGAGGGCATGGTAGGAGACGTCTGACAGAGGGCATGGTAGGAGACGTCTGACAGAGGGCATGGTAGGGTAGGAGACGTCTGACAGAGGGCATGGTAGGAGACGTCTGACAGAGGGTGTGGTAGGAGACGTCTGACAGAGGGTGTGGTAGGAGACGTCTGACAGAGGGCATGGTAGGAGACGTCTGACAGAGGGTGTGGTAGGAGACGTCTGACAGAGGGCATGGTAGGAGACGTCTGACAGAGGGCATGGTACGGTAGGAGACGTCTGACAGAGGGTAGGGTAGGAGACGTCTGACAGAGGGCATGGTAGGGTAGGAGACGCCTGACAGAGGGCATGGTAGGAGACGTCTGACAGAGGGCATGGTAGGAGACGTCTGACAGAGGGCATGGTAGGGTAGGAGACGTCTGACAGAGGGTATGGTAGGAGACGTCTGACAGAGGGCATGGTAGGAGACGTCTGACAGAGGGTGTGGTAGGAGACGTCTGACAGAGGGCATGGTAGGAGACGTCTGACAGAGGGTGTGGTAGGAGACGCCTGACAGAGGGTGTGGTAGGAGACGTCTGACAGAGGGCATGGTAGGAGACGTCTGACAGAGGGTGTGGTAGGAGACGTCTGACAGAGGGTGTGGTAGGAGACGTCTGACAGAGGGCATGGTAGGAGACGTCTGACAGAGGGTGTGGTAGGAGACGTCTGACAGAGGGCATGGTAGGGTAGGAGACGTCTGACAGAGGGTGTGGTAGGAGACGTCTGACAGAGGGCATGGTAGGAGACGTCTGACAGAGGGCATGGTAGGAGACGCCTGACAGAGGGCATGGTAGGGTAGGAGACGTCTGACAGAGGGTATGGTAGGAGACGTCTGACAGAGGGCATGGTAGGGTAGGAGACGTCTGACAGAGGGTGTGGTAGGAGACGTCTGACAGAGGGCATGGTAGGAGACGTCTGACAGAGGGCATGGTAGGAGACGTCTGACAGAGGGTGTGGTAGGAGACGTCTGACAGAGGGCATGGTAGGTAGGAGACGTCTGACAGAGGGTGTGGTAGGAGACGTCTGACAGAGGGCATGGTAGGGTAGGAGACGTCTGACAGAGGGCATGGTAGGAGACGTCTGACAGAGGGCATGGTAGGAGACGTCTGACAGAGGGTGTGGTAGGAGACGTCTGACAGAGGGTGTGGTAGGAGACGTCTGACAGAGGGCATGGTAGGGTAGAAGACGTCTGACAGAGGGCATGGTAGGAGACGTCTGACAGAGGGCATGGTAGGGTAGGAGACGTCTGACAGAGGGCATGGTAGGAGACGCCTGACAGAGGGCATGGTAGGAGACGCCTGACAGAGGGCATGGTAGGAGACGTCTGACAGAGGGTGTGGTAGGAGACGTCTGACAGAGGGCATGGTAGGGTAGGAGACGTCTGACAGAGGGCATGGCAGGAGACGTCTGACAGAGGGCATGGCATGGTAGGAGACGTCTGACAGAGGGCATGGTAGGAGACGTCTGACAGAGGGCATGGTAGGGTAGGAGACGTCTGACAGAGGGCATGGTAGGAGACGTCTGACAGAGGGCATGGTAGGGTAGGAGACGTCTGACAGAGGGCATGGTAGGAGACGTCTGACAGAGGGCATGGTAGGGTAGGAGACGTCTGACAGAGGGCATGGTAGGAGACGTCTGACAGAGGGCATGGTAGGGTAGGAGACGTCTGACAGAGGGTGTGGTAGGAGACGTCTGACAGAGGGCATGGTAGGAGACGTCTGACAGAGGGCATGGTAGGAGACGTCTGACAGAGGGCATGGTAGGGTAGGAGACGTCTGACAGAGGGCATGGTAGGGTAGAAGACGTCTGACAGAGGGCATAGTAGGAGACGTCTGACAGAGGGTGTGGTAGGAGACGTCTGACAGAGGGCATGGTAGGGTAGGAGACGTCTGACAGAGGGCATGGTAGGGTAGGAGACGTCTGACAGAGGGTGTGGTAGGAGACGTCTGACAGAGGGCATGGTAGGAGACGTCTGACAGAGGGCATGGTAGGGTAGGAGACGTCTGACAGAGGGCATGGTAGGAGACGTCTGACAGAGGGCATGGTAGGGTAGGAGACGTCTGACAGAGGGTAGGGTAGGAGACGTCTGACAGAGGGTGTGGTAGGAGACGTCTGACAGAGGGCATGGTAGGAGACGTCTGACAGAGGGCATGGTAGGAGACGTCTGACAGAGGGCATGGTAGGAGACGTCTGACAGAGGGCATGGTAGGAGACGTCTGACAGAGGGCATGGTAGGAGACGTCTGACAGAGGGCATAGTAGGAGACGTCTGACAGAGGGTGTGGTAGGAGACGTCTGACAGAGGGCATGGTAGGAGACGTCTGACAGAGGGCATGGTAGGGTAGGAGACGTCTGACAGAGGGCATGGTAGGGTAGGAGACGTCTGACAGAGGGCATGGTAGGAGACGTCTGACAGAGGGTGTGGTAGGAGACGTCTGACAGAGGGTGTGGTAGGGTAGGAGACGTCTGACAGAGGGCATAGTAGGAGACGTCTGACAGAGGGTGTGGTAGGAGACGCCTGACAGAGGGCATGGTAGGGTAGAAGACGTCTGACAGAGGGCATGGTAGGGTAGAAGACGTCTGACAGAGGGTGTGGTAGGAGACGTCTGACAGAGGGTGTGGTAGGAGACGTCTGACAGAGGGCATGGTAGGGTAGGAGACGTCTGACAGAGGGCATGGTAGGGTAGGAGACGTCTGACAGAGGGCATGGTAGGGTAGGAGACGTCTGACAGAGGGCATGGTAGGAGACGTCTGACAGAGGGCATGGTAGGAGACGTCTGACAGAGGGTGTGGTAGGAGACGTCTGACAGAGGGCATGGTAGGGTAGGAGACGTCTGACAGAGGGCATGGTAGGAGACGTCTGACAGAGGGCATGGTAGGGTAGGAGACGTCTGACAGAGGGCATGGTAGGGTAGGAGACGTCTGACAGAGGGCATGGTAGGAGACGTCTGACAGAGGGCATGGTAGGAGACGTCTGACAGAGGGCATGGTAGGAGACGTCTGACAGAGGGTGTGGTAGGAGACGTCTGACAGAGGGCATGGTAGGGTAGGAGACGTCTGACAGAGGGCATGGTAGGGTAGGAGACGTCTGACAGAGGGCATGGTAGGAGACGTCTGACAGAGGGCATGGTAGGAGACGTCTGACAGAGGGTGTGGTAGGAGACGTCTGACAGAGGGCATGGTAGGGTAGGAGACGTCTGACAGAGGGCATGGTAGGAGACGTCTGACAGAGGGCATGGTAGGAGACGTCTGACAGAGGGCATGGTAGGAGACGTCTGACAGAGGGCATGGTAGGGTAGGAGACGTCTGACAGAGGGTGTGGTAGGAGACGTCTGACAGAGGGTGTGGTAGGAGACGTCTGACAGAGGGCATGGTAGGAGACGTCTGACAGAGGGTGTGGTAGGAGACGTCTGACAGAGGGTAGGGTAGGAGACGTCTGACAGAGGGTAGGGTAGGAGACGTCTGACAGAGGGCATGGTAGGAGACGTCTGACAGAGGGCATGGTAGGAGACGTCTGACAGAGGGTATGGTAGGAGACGTCTGACAGAGGGCATGGTAGGAGACGTCTGACAGAGGGCATGGTAGGAGACGTCTGACAGAGGGCATGGTGGTAGGAGACGTCTGACAGAGGGTATGGTAGGAGACGTCTGACAGAGGGCATGGTAGGGTAGGAGACGTCTGACAGAGGGCATGGTAGGAGACGTCTGACAGAGGGTAGGGTAGGAGACGTCTGACAGAGGGCATGGTAGGAGACGTCTGACAGAGGGCAGTGGTAGGAGACGTCTGACAGAGGGCATGGTAGGAGACGTCTGACAGAGGGCATGGTAGGAGACGTCTGACAGAGGGTATGGTAGGAGACGTCTGACAGAGGGCATGGTAGGAGACGTCTGACAGAGGGCATGGTAGGAGACGTCTGACAGAGGGCATGGTAGGAGACGTCTGACAGAGGGCATGGTAGGAGACGTCTGACAGAGGGCATGGTAGGAGACGTCTGACAGAGGGCATGGTAGGAGACGTCTGACAGAGGGCATGGTAGGAGACGTCTGACAGAGGGCATGGTAGGGTAGGAGACGTCTGACAGAGGGCATGGTAGGGGAGACGTCTGACAGAGGGCATGGTAGGAGACGTCTGACAGAGGGTGTGGTAGGAGACGTCTGACAGAGGGCATGGTAGGAGACGTCTGACAGAGGGTGTGGTAGGAGACGCCTGACAGAGGGTAGGGTAGGAGACGCCTGACAGAGGGTAGGGTAGGAGACGCCTGACAGAGGGTAGGGTAGGAGACGCCTGACAGAGGGTAGGGTAGGAGACGTCTGACAGAGGGTATGGTAGGAGACGTCTGACAGAGGGCATGGTAGGGTAGGAGACGTCTGACAGAGGGTGTGGTAGGAGACGTCTGACAGAGGGCATGGTAGGAGACGTCTGACAGAGGGTGTGGTAGGAGACGTCTGACAGAGGGTAGGGTAGGAGACGTCTGACAGAGGGTAGGGTAGGAGACGTCTGACAGAGGGTAGGGTAGGAGACGCCTGACAGAGGGTAGGGTAGGAGACGCCTGACAGAGGGTAGGGTAGGAGACGCCTGACAGAGGGTAGGGTAGGAGACGTCTGACAGAGGGTGTGGTAGGAGACGTCTGACAGAGGGCATGGTAGGAGACGCCTGACAGAGGGTATGATAGGAGACGCCTGACAGAGGGCATGGTAGGAGACGTCTGACAGAGGGTATGATAGGAGACGTCTGACAGAGGGTGTGGTAGGAGACGTCTGACAGAGGGTATGATAGGAGACGTCTGACAGAGGGCATGGTAGGAGACGCCTGACAGAGGGTAGGGTAGGAGACGTCTGACAGAGGGTGTGGTAGGAGACGCCTGACAGAGGGTATGATAGGAGACGTCTGACAGAGGGTGTGGTAGGAGACGCCTGACAGAGGGCATGGTAGGAGACGCCTGACAGAGGGTATGATAGGAGACGTCTGACAGAGGGTGTGGTAGGAGACGCCTGACAGAGGGCATGGTAGGAGACGCCTGACAGAGGGTATGATAGGAGACGTCTGACAGAGGGTGTGGTAGGAGACGCCTGACAGAGGGCATGGTAGGAGACGCCTGACAGAGGGTATGATAGGAGACGTCTGACAGAGGTGTGGTAGGAGACGCCTGACAGAGGGCATGGTAGGAGACGCCTGACAGAGGGTATGATAGGAGACGTCTGACAGAGGGTGTGGTAGGAGACGCCTGACAGAGGGCATGGTAGGAGACGCCTGACAGAGGGTATGATAGGAGACGTCTGACAGAGGGTGTGGTAGGAGACGCCTGACAGAGGGTATGATAGGAGACGTCTGACAGAGGGTGTGGTAGGAGACGCCTGACAGAGGGCATGGTAGGGTAGGAGACGTCTGACAGAGGGCATGGTAGGAGACGTCTGACAGAGGGTGTGGTAGGAGACGTCTGACAGAGGGCATGGTAGGAGACGTCTGACAGAGGGCGTGGTAGGAGACGTCTGACAGAGGGCATGGTAGGGTAGGAGACGTCTGACAGAGGGTGTGGTAGGAGACGTCTGACAGAGGGCATGGTAGGAGACGTCTGACAGAGGGCATGGTAGGAGACGTCTGACAGAGGGCATGGTAGGGTAGGAGACGTCTGACAGAGGGTGTGGTAGGAGACGTCTGACAGAGGGTGTGGTAGGGTAGGAGACGTCTGACAGAGGGCATGGTAGGGTAGGAGACGTCTGACAGAGGGCATGGTAGGGTAGGAGACGTCTGACAGAGGGCATGGTAGGGTAGGAGACGTCTGACAGAGGGCATGGTAGGAGACGTCTGACAGAGGGCATGGTAGGGTAGGAGACGTCTGACAGAGGGTGTGGTAGGAGACGTCTGACAGAGGGTGTGGTAGGGTAGGAGACGTCTGACAGAGGGTGTGGTAGGAGACGTCTGACAGAGGGCATGGTAGGGTAGGAGACGTCTGACAGAGGGTGTGGTAGGAGACGTCTGACAGAGGGTGTGGTAGGAGACGTCTGACAGAGGGCATGGTAGGGTAGGAGACGTCTGACAGAGGGCATGGTAGGAGACGTCTGACAGAGGGTGTGGTAGGAGACGTCTGACAGAGGGCATGGTAGGAGACGTCTGACAGAGGGTGTGGTAGGGTAGGAGACGTCTGACAGAGGGCATGGTAGGGTAGGAGACGTCTGACAGAGGGTGTGGTAGGAGACGTCTGACAGAGGGTGTGGTAGGAGACGTCTGACAGAGGGCATGGTAGGGTAGGAGACGTCTGACAGAGGGTGTGGTAGGAGACGTCTGACAGAGGGCATGGTAGGGTAGGAGACGTCTGACAGAGGGCATGGTAGGAGACGTCTGACAGAGGGCATGGTAGGAGACGTCTGACAGAGGGTGTGGTAGGAGACGTCTGACAGAGGGTGTGGTAGGAGACGTCTGACAGAGGGTTGGTAGGAGACGTCTGACAGAGGGCATGGTAGGAGACGTCTGACAGAGGGCATGGTAGGAGACGTCTGACAGAGGGCATGGTAGGGTAGGAGACGTCTGACAGAGGGCATTAGGTAGGAGACGTCTGACAGAGGGCATGGTAGGAGACGTCTGACAGAGGGCATGGTAGGAGACGTCTGACAGAGGGTGTGGTAGGAGACGTCTGACAGAGGGCATGGTAGGTAGGAGACGTCTGACAGAGGGTGTGGTAGGAGACGTCTGACAGAGGGCATGGTAGGGTAGGAGACGTCTGACAGAGGGCATGGTAGGAGACGTCTGACAGAGGGCATGGTAGGAGACGTCTGACAGAGGGCATGGTAGGAGACGTCTGACAGAGGGCATGGTAGGAGACGTCTGACAGAGGGTGTGGTAGGAGACGTCTGACAGAGGGCATGGTAGGGTAGGAGACGTCTGACAGAGGGTGTGGTAGGAGACGTCTGACAGAGGGCATGTGGTAGGAGACGTCTGACAGAGGGCATGGTAGGAGACGTCTGACAGAGGGTGTGGTAGGAGACGTCTGACAGAGGGCATGGTAGGAGACGTCTGACAGAGGGCATGGTAGGGTAGGAGACGTCTGACAGAGGGTATGGTAGGAGACGTCTGACAGAGGGTGTGGTAGGAGACGTCTGACAGAGGGCATGGTAGGAGACGTCTGACAGAGGGTATGGTAGGAGACGTCTGACAGAGGGTGTGGTAGGAGACGTCTGACAGAGGGCATGGTAGGGTAGGAGACGTCTGACAGAGGGTGTGGTAGGAGACGTCTGACAGAGGGCATGGTAGGAGACGTCTGACAGAGGGCATGGTAGGAGACGTCTGACAGAGGGCATGGTAGGGTAGGAGACGTCTGACAGAGGGTGTGGTAGGAGACGTCTGACAGAGGGTGTGGTAGGAGACGTCTGACAGAGGGTTGGTAGGAGACGTCTGACAGAGGGCATGGTAGGAGACGTCTGACAGAGGGCATGGTAGGAGACGTCTGACAGAGGGCATGGTAGGGTAGGAGACGTCTGACAGAGGGCATGGTATGGTAGGAGACGTCTGACAGAGGGCATGGTAGGGTAGGAGACGTCTGACAGAGGGCATGGTAGGAGACGTCTGACAGAGGGTGTGGTAGGAGACGTCTGACAGAGGGTATGGTAGGAGACGTCTGACAGAGGGTATGGTAGGAGACGTCTGACAGAGGGTATGGTAGGAGACGTCTGACAGAGGGCATGGTAGGAGACGTCTGACAGAGGGCATGGTAGGAGACGTCTGACAGAGGGTGTGGTAGGAGACGTCTGACAGAGGGTGTGGTAGGAGACGTCTGACAGAGGGTGTGGTAGGAGACGTCTGACAGAGGGCATGGTAGGAGACGTCTGACAGAGGGCATGTGGTAGGAGACGTCTGACAGAGGGCATGGTAGGGTAGGAGACGTCTGACAGAGGGTGTGGTAGGAGACGTCTGACAGAGGGTATGGTAGGAGACGTCTGACAGAGGGTGTGGTAGGAGACGTCTGACAGAGGGTAGGGTAGAAGACGTCTGACAGAGGGCATGGTAGGGTAGGAGACGTCTGACAGAGGGCATGGTAGGAGACGTCTGACAGAGGGTGTGGTAGGAGACGTCTGACAGAGGGCTTGGTAGGAGACGTCTGACAGAGGGCATGGTAGGAGACGTCTGACAGAGGG
>JAWQFJ010018379.1:5000-15000 GCA_034096865.1 Theodoxus fluviatilis
GTAGTCAAGGCGTGCATTCCTCTCTGTTCATTGGACATTAGCATCCCTCCATGAACATGATATACATTCCTTTCCACACACAGTACATACACTCTTTTCTGTACAAAGAGCAAACACTCCTATCCACACACAGTACATACACTCCTTTCTGTACAAAGAGCAAACACTCCTATCCATACACAGTACATACACTCCTTTCTGTACAAAGAGCAAACACTCCTATCCACACACAGTACATAAACTCCTTTCTGTAAAAAGAGCAAACACTTCTATCCACACACAATACATACACTCCTTTCTGTACAAAGTGCAAACACTCTTATCCACACACAATACATACACTTCTTTCTGTACAAAGAGCAAACATTCCTATCCATACAGAGTGCATACACTCCTTTCTGTACAAAGAGCAAACACTCCTATCCATACACAATACATACACTCCTTTCTGTACAAAGAGCAAATACTCCTATCCATGCACAATACATACAGTCCTTTCTGTACAAAGAGCAAACACTCCTTTCTGTACAAAGAGCAAATACTCCTTTCTGTACAAAGAGCAAACACTCCTAACCATACACAGTACATACACCACTTGTGTACACGTTGCACCTCTTTCTAAACACACACTCATTTATGAACACATAGCAAAAAATCCTTTCAGTACACATACTCATAACATTTATTCCACTTACTTTACTGCATTGCTTGCATTTGCCCTCCTGCCGACGTCGATGAACCCAATGGTGCCTCATGAATGTTTGCTGTGGGAAGCACAACAAAGAGTGATGAATCAACTAAAAACCAGTATTAACACTTCTGGCTGCATCCTGAAATTGCAGCCGGGCTTTTAGCGAATCCCTAAAGCACGCAATCGACTTTCAAAAATATCAACGAGAGCAACTTAAACTGAGATTGAGCAATGGACGGAATGCATGGAGTTTGACGGCCTATCAGCCCTTGTAGGCTATGTAAGGCCATTGAGCACAGAACCAATGAAACTAGAGTAAGCGCAAGTAAAGTCACGATATCTCTTTGGGCTTCTTACGATTCCCGTAGGGAGACGCGGTGGGTCTATTCTCATCCCCAACCCACAGGGGGATGAGACGACAGACATCTTGTCTCCCCCCCCCCCCCCAAAAAAAAAAAAAAAAATCTTTAAAAATAAATCACACGCTAAATGGACAGACATTCGCACGGCAAAAGACCCCGCACGAGGGACAGCTTGAGATATTTCGGTCCCGCCTTTCTCTAGTTGTGGAAGGAAACAAGTCCTACCTCTCTGTAGTTTCTCACACCAGCTTCTCGGAATGTAGGCTTGCACCGAAGGTTCTTCTGGAATGCGAAACACTCAGTAAGGACAAATGCTGAAAGTAACAAAAATATCATGTGCTTATGTATTTCTACGGGGTGTGGGGTGGGGGTGGGGGAGAGAGAGCGAGGGAAGGGGAGGGAGAGCGAGGGAGGGGGAGGGAGAGCGAGGGAGGGGGAGGGAGAGCGAGGGAGGGGGAGAGAGCGAGGGAGGGAGGAGGAGGAGGAGGAGGAGGAGGAGGAGGAGGAGGAGGAGGAGGAGGAGGAGGAGGAGGAGGAGGAGGAGGAGGAGGAGGAGGAGGAGGAGGAGGAGGAGGAGGAGGAGGAGGAGGAGGAGGAGGAGGAAGAGGAGGAGGAGGAGGAGGAGGAGGAGGAGGAGGAGGAGGGGTGGGGTGGGGTGTGTGAGGTAGAGGTGGGGTATGAGGTAGAGAAGTGGGGCGTGTGAGAAGGAGGAGGGGTGGGGGGTTTGAAAAACAGGAGGGGGGGTGTGTGAAAAGGAACGGGAGGAGGAAGGGGAGAAGGAGAAGGAGAAGGAAGAGGAAAAGGAGAGGGAGAAGGAGAGGGAGGAGGAGAGGGAGGAGGAGGGGGAGGAGGAGAAGGAGAAGGAAAAGGAGAAGGAGAAGAAGAAGGAGAGGGATGAGGAGAAGGAGAGGGAGGAAGAGAAGGAGGAGGAGGAGAAGGAGAGGGAGAAGGAGAGGGAGGAGTAGGGTAAGCAGCATCAGCATGAGAAGGAGCACGAACTAAAGGAGGAGTTGGTTGTTGGATGGTGTTTTACGGCCTATCAGCCTTTGTAGGCTATGTAAGGCCATTAAGCACGAAAATCTTTAGAACAATTTGGAGTAAACGCCAATCAAGTCACGGTGTCCCTAGTTATTCGCCTTTTAAGAATCGCGTAGGGAGACGCGGTGGGTCAATTCTTACCCGGAACCCACAGGGGGACTGAGAGAGGAGAAAATGCAGAAGCAGCAAAAGTACCAGGAGGAGACAACTGTAAGAGGCGACAACAAAGTTAAGACGGAAAACACACGCCATGGGATACAACTGTGTCAGGAGAGTTCGAGGAGACTCAGGAAGTACAACACAGTCAGGGGGAGACAACATAGCAGCGACAGAACAGTCAGGGGACACAACACAGCAAAACAGCAGCACAGTCAGGGGAGACAACACAGCAAAACAGCAACACAATCAGGGGAGACAACATAGTGGAGACAGCACCGTCGGGGAGGACAGTACAGTTGTTGGGGGTCAATGCAGTAAAAACAGTTAACACAGTCGAGGGAGACAACAACAGTAAGGGGAGACAAAAGAGTCATGGGAGACAACACCGCCAGGGGAGACAACTCAGTCAGAGGAGACAACACCGTCAAGGGAGACAACAACAGGGGAGACAACATAGTCAAGGGAGACAACTTCGAGTCACTGCAGGACGCAGACAGGCAGCATCCAAAACAAGACGCAATCAACGCCGCCTGGCTGAGCCTGCAGTCCGTGCATAATTGACGAGACGCCTCCCCTTTCAGCCCCAAGCGCTGCTGGCGTGACGTCAGAGACAATAATTGCAATGTCGTTACATTCTCGTTGTAGCGTCAGGGGTGAGAGAACAGTCATTAGGCCTGTCTCGCCTCAGAAGACGAAAAGGATCTATCAGTTAGACGGAGATGGACGAGAGGGAGGGAGGGAGGGAGGGAGGGGAGAGAGGGGGGGAGGAGGAGAGAGAGAGAGAGAGAGAGAGAGAGAGAGAGAGATGTATACAATACTATGGAAGGTGGAGGATGTAGGCAGTGAATAGTCAATGATGACGATCAGCGTGAAGAGGGGAATGGTGATGCTGCAGGCTGGAGTTATGGCTGTAGCAATGTTGACCACAGTGGCAGTAATGATTGTGGTGGTGGCAGTAGCAGCGGTGGTAGTGGTGGTGGCTGTAGCAGTGGTGGTGGTGGCAGTAGCAGTAATGGTGGTGGCAGCAGTGGTGGTGGCATTGGTATCACTGGCAGTGGATGTAGGGGTGACAGTGATTGCAGCATTAGCTATAGGGTTCATGGCAATGGCGGTAGTGATGGAAGCAGTGATGGAAATGGCATACATTTCCACATCCCAAACGCTTGAAAAGACCGTATATGTGCGGACGAGTAAAAATAAACACAAGTGCACATACACGTATAAACAAGCAAGGTTACACACACACACCCGCACGCACGCACGCACGCGCACACACACACAAACCAAACATCGAGACAGCTCACCTGCTCCAGGATACCGATGCATGCTGAGTGGGCGACAATCTTGCAGGCGATACATTTCTTCCTCGGACCCGTCTTCTGCAAGAAAAGTCGAGGCCTTTAGTACAGATGGACATCAGACAAGCAAACATCATGGACAGACATGGATGTCCTGTAGTAAAGATGAACATCAGACAAACACCATGGACAGACACAGATGTCCTGATTCAGTTTTACAGTACAGATGGCCATCAGACAGGCAAACACCATGGAAAGACATGGATGTCCTGTAGTACAGATGGCCATCAGACAGGCAAACACCATGGACAGACATGGATGTCCTGTAGTACAGATGGCCATCAGACAGGCAAACACCATGGACAGACACAGATGTCCTGATTCAGTTTTACAGGGGCAGAAATAGGCGACAACGCCGACGATGATGTTCAAAACAGACTTCAATCAAAGAACTTGAGACAACAAGAAGCGTCACTCTAGTATTTTGTATAGTATAAAAAGCAGGACCCGTTCTATGCTGCTCCCCTCAGCTGGGCCCACGTGTCCTGCGGCTCTTGCCTCGTTAGCACTCACGACTGATCTTCTCCAAGTCTGTTTTAGCTTCCCAACTCTTCTCTTTCCCGCTGGATTCCAGATCAGTGCCTGCCTTCTGACGGTGTCAGTTGGTTTTCATACACAGGGGTCCTGCTCACCGCTTCACCGCTCGAGTCGGGCAAGGGTACGGTCAAGACACATTATTGCCAAACTTGGGCCACATCAAACCGGCAAGGCAGAGAGGGCCACTCACAGGCCACACTACAGCAGGGAGGGCCACTCACAGGCCACACTACAGCAGGGAGGGCCACTCACAGGCCACACTACAGCAGAGAGGGCCACACACAGGCCACACTACAGCAGGGAGGGCCACACACAGGCCACACTACAGCAGAGAGGGCCACTCACAGGCCACACTACAGCAGGGAGGGCCACTCACAGGCCACACTACAGCAGGGAGGGCCACTCACAGGCCACACTACAGCAGAGAGGGCTACTCACAGGCCGCACTACAGCAGGGAGGGCCACTCACAGGCCACACTACAGCAGGGAGGGCCACTCACAGGCCACACTACAGCAGGGAGGGCCACTCACAGGCCACACTACAGCAGGGAGGGCCACTCACAGGCCACACTACAGCAGGGAGGGCCACACACAGGCCGCACTACAGCAGAGAGGGTCACACACAGGCCACACTACAGCAGGGAGGGCCACTCACAGGCCACACTACAGCAGGGAGGGCCACTCACAGGCCACACTACAGCAGAGAGGGCTACTCACAGGCCGCACTACAGCAGGGAGGGCCACTCACAGGCCACACTACAGCAGGGAGGGCCACTCACAGGCCACACTACAGCAGGGAGGGCCACACACAGGCCACACTACAGCAGGGAGGGCCACTCACAGGCCACAACACAGCAGGGAGGGCCATTCACAGGCCACACTACAGCGGAGAGGGCCACTCACAGGCCACACTACAGCAGGGAGGGTCACTCACAGGCCACACTACAGCAGGGAGGGCCACTCACAGGCCGCAATACAGCAGAGAGGGCCACTCACAGGCCACACTACAGCAGGGAGGGCCACTCACAGGCCACAATACAGCAGGGAGGGCCACTCACAGGCCACAATACAGCAGGGAGGGCCACTCACAGGCCACACTACAGCAGGGAGGGCCACTCACAGGCCACAATACAACAGGGAGGGCCACTCACAGGCCACAATACAGCAGAGAGGGCCACTCACAGGCCGCAATATAGCAGGGAGGGCCACTCACAGGCCACAATATAGCAGGGAGGGCCACTCACAGGCCACAATACAGCAGAGAGGGCCACTCACAGGCCGCAATATAGCAGGGAGGGCCACTCACAGGCCACAATATAGCAGGGAGGGCCACTCACAGGCCACACTACAGCAGAGAGGGCCACTCAATGGCCACATTACAGCAGGGAGGGCCACTCACAGGCCACACTACAGCAGGGAGGGCCACTCACAGGCCACACTACAGCAGGGAGGGCCACTCACAGGCCACACTACAGCAGAGAGGGCCACTCACAGGCCACACTACAGCAGGGAGGGCCACTCACAGGCCACACTACAGCAGGGAGGGCCACTCACAGGCCACACTACAGCAGGGAGGGCCACTCACAGGCCACACTACAGCAGGGAGGGCCACTCACAGGCCGCAATATAGCAGAGAGGGCCACTCACAGGCCGCACTACAGCAGGGAGGGCCACTCACAGGCCGCAATATAGCAGGGAGGGCCACTCACAGGCCACACTACAGCAGGGAGGGCCACTCACAGGCCGCAATATAGCAGAGAGGGCCACTCACAGGCCACACTACAGCAGGGAGGGCCACTCACAGGCCACACTACAGCAGAGAGGGCTACTCACAGGCCGCACTACAGCAGGGAGGGCCACTCACAGGCCGCACTACAGCAGGGAGGGCCACTCACAGGCCGCACTACAGCAGGGAGGGCCACTCACAGGCCACACTACAGCAGGGAGGGCCACTCACAGGCCACACTACAGCAGAGAGGGCTACTCACAGGCCGCACTACAGCAGGGAGGGCCACTCACAGGCCGCACTACAGCAGGGAGGGCCACTCACAGGCCACACTACAGCAGGGAGGGCCACTCACAGGCCACACTACAGCAGGGAGGGCCACTCACAGGCCACAATATAGCAGGGAGGGCCACGCACAGGCCGCACTACAGCAGAGAGGGCCACACACAGGCCGCACTACAGCAGGGAGGGCCACGCACAGGCCGCACTACAGCAGGGAGGGCCACGCACAGGCCGCACTACAGCAGGGAGGGCCACACACAGGCCACACTACAGCAGGGAGGGCCACTCACAGGCCACACTACAGCAGGGAGGGCCACTCACAGGCCGCACTACAGCAGAGAGGGCCACACACAGGCCACACTACAGCAGGGAGGGCCACTCACAGGCCACACTACAGCAGGGAGGGCCACGCACAGGCCGCACTACAGCAGAGAGGGCCACTCACAGGCCACACTACAGCAGGGAGGGCCACTCACAGGCCACACTACAGCAGGGAGGGCCACTCACAGGCCACACTACAGCAGGGAGGGCCACTCACAGGCCACACTACAGCAGGGAGGGCCACTCACAGGCCACACTACAGCAGGGAGGGCCACTCACAGGCCGCAATATAGCAGAGAGGGCCACGCACAGGCCGCACTACAGCAGGGAGGGCCACGCACAGGCCGCACTACAGCAGAGAGGGTCACACACAGGCCGCACTACAGCAGGGAGGGCCACTCACAGGCCGCAATACAGCAGAGAGGGCCACACACAGGCCGCACTACAGCAGGGAGGGCCACTCACAGGCCGCAATACAGCAGGGAGGGCCACTCACAGGCCACACTACAGCAGGGAGGGCCACACACAGGCCGCACTACAGCAGGGAGGGCCACTCACAGGCCGCACTACAGCAGGGAGGGCCACACACAGGCCACACTACAGCAGGGAGGGCCACTCACAGGCCACACTACAGCAGAGAGGGCCACACACAGGCCGCACTACAGCAGGGAGGGCCACGCACAGGCCGCACTACAGCAGGGAGGGCCACTCACAGGCCACACTACAGCAGGGAGGGCCACTCACAGGCCACACTACAGCAGAGAGGGCCACTCACAGGCCACACTACAGCAGGGAGGGCCACTCACAGGCCGCACTACAGCAGAGAGGGCCACACACAGGCCGCACTACAGCAGGGAGGGCCACTCACAGGCCGCACTACAGCAGGGAGGGCCACGCACAGGCCGCACTACAGCAGGGAGGGCCACACACAGGCCGCACTACAGCAGGGAGGGCCACGCACAGGCCGCACTACAGCAGGGAGGGCCACTCACAGGCCACACTACAGCAGGGAGGGCCACTCACAGGCCACAATTAACTCATCCACACGGCCCACGCGGTCGCTGGGCTTAGCCAATCGCTGACGCGGAAACTAGTCTATTTTTAGCGCAGACTTCGCTGGGTCACACTGGTCTCACAAATACAGCACTGTCCGAGCTGTAACTAGTGCTCTCTCTCTCTCTCTCTCTCTCTCTCTCTCTCTCTCTCTCTCTCTCTCTCTCTCTCTCTCTCTCTCGTACTCTGCACTCTCTCTCGTACTCTGCACTCTCTCTCTCTCTCTCTCTCTCTCTCTCTCTCTCTCTCTCTCTCTCTCTCTCTCTCTCTCTCTCGAGTATTCTGCGCTCTCTCTCGAGTATTCTGCACTCTCTCTCTTTCGAGTACTCTGCACTCAAACCCCCCCCCCCCTCTCTCTCTCTCTCTCTCTCTCTCTCTCTCTCTCTCTCTCTCTCTCTCTCTCTCTCTTCTCTCTCTCTCGTACTCTGTACTCTCTCTCTCTCTCTCTCTCTCTCTCTCTCTCTCTCTCTCTCTCTCTCTCTCTCTCTCTCTCTTTGTAAGAAAGGCAGAAATGCCTAAAATTTCATCCTTGATAAATAAAGAATCAATCAATCAATCTCTCTTGTACTCTGCACTCTCTCTCGTACTCTGCACTCTCTTGAGTACTCTGCTCTCTCGGGCGCAAAACCCGTGGACTCACTCTATATAAGCCTCGCACTGTTAGTTCACTTACCCTCTATTGCGATCTCAAGCGTGTGCACACACACACACACACACACACACACACACACACACACACACACACACACACACACAAACACACACACACACACACACACACACAAACACACACACACACACACACACACACACACACACACACACACACACACATTCACACACCCCATGGGCGAAGGCTGTTCCTACCAAACTGACCTGACTCTAAACGCTCGCTGTAAGACATCCTCCGACATTCACTCGACAACTTGGTAGCCCGGCCTGCGCTGGACTGGATAGTCGATGTGGTGGTTCATTTTTACGCATTGATCTGAAGCACCGAGCTGTCACCGCCACCGTTGAATCCTCTTGCTCATAGATCCTAATATCGTCTAAATAACATGAGTAGTATTTATTAATACCCCTATCTATCACAGTGTGAGAAATCTTCTCACTGTCTGGCAAAAATGATACACAAATGCTGTCCGGAATACCACGCAACGAGTCAGTCGGCGTTCTCGCTGATGCCATTTGCGGCCTGCTTGTGAGACCACGCGATTTCCCGCGAGAAAGGGGTGTGTCGTGGATGGGTTAATACAGCAGGGAGGGCCACTCACAGGCCACACTACAGCAGAGAGAAGGAATGAAGAAACGAACGATTGAATGCGTTGAGGATTACGGCCTTTCAGCTTTTGTAGATCATGTAAGGCCATTGACTGCAACATCACCTGCTGGCAAAGATCTTTGCTGCTGGTCAGAGAAAGTCAAGTCTGGATTCCCCTAGCTATTCGCTCTTCACAGATCGCGTAGGTAGACATGGTGGGTCTGTTCTACCCCCAGCACACAGGGAGACATGGTGGGTCTGTTCTACCCCCACCACACAGGGAGACATGGTGGGTCTGTTCTACCCTCAACACAGAGAGACGCGGTGGGTCTGTTCTCACCCTAATCTACAGGAGCTTACCAGAGGTACACCAGACAACGGTCACTCTACAGGAGCTTACCAGAGGTACATCAGACAACGCTCACTCTACAGGAGCTTACCAGAGGTACACCAGACAACGCTCACTCTACAGGAGCTTACCAGAGGTACACCAGACAACGGTCACTCTACAGCAGGGAACACCGGACAAAGGTACTACTATAGTAAGGAACATTGGATATAGGCCATGCTACAGCAGAGAGGGACGTGAGAAGGCACAAACAACGCACCCACAAAGGGACGGCAGGGTCAGGCCAGGCTGTTCACAGCCACACTGATTACAGCTCTCCAATCAGGCCAGCGAGGTTACGTTGCTGGGCTCTCGTGCAGGGACGTTCGCTCCCGACCCCTGGTGGCTGGACCCTGTCATTGCCGGGCGATATCCGTAATCCGCGCGACTGCAATGCGTGTCATCAGCCGGCAGTGATGGCCGCTGTCCGCCCGCCCCTGGCCTCTGGTCCTCAGCAGCCCGGCATTACCAGAGATGCACCGCTGTCCGCGCCTCTAATCCATCTCGTCCCGATTTAGCACCACAGATCTGCCCGACTTAGATCCCAGTTTCAGTCCTCTACAATTTTTATTATGCGACCCTCCGGGAACAAAATGCCGGGAACAAAATGGCGGGAACAAAATGCATGCAGGGAAGGTCGACTCCGTGTGCATTGTACGCGATTCATCATTTGTACGCTGACTCCTTATTTTCCTTTGGTTGACTTTTCGCGTGATCTCGAAAAGGTCAAATCCACAAAAGCACCGCATTATGAGAACTTTCAGTTGCGTCTATTTTAGTGTCGGCATCACGCGACCCACTACGACTGGCAATCTCCACCCCAG
>JAWQFJ010018382.1:0-7500 GCA_034096865.1 Theodoxus fluviatilis
GGCCGTCTAGTCTGGGTCCTGTCACCATAATTAGGCTTTATCATGTCTATGGGAGGTGGGGCCTGGAAACTGCCCTAGGTTAACTCGCCTATCGGGTCTCTCGGAACTAAAACCCAGGGGGCCGTCAGTACACTCTCTGATCCGCATAGGGCAGGGTAAGTACCTCAGAGACTGCACGTGCGCTCTCTGGTCTAAGTAGGGCTGATGGCCTAATTAGGATTCATAAAATTTAAGACTTCAGTCTTAAAACATTCAAGGAAATTATTTTAATGATAAAAGGGGGAAAGAGGGATCCGTCACAGTCTGAATAAGGCCGATGGAAAAGTAGAAATGCTGGGTTGATGGAAAAGTAGAAATGCTGGCTTGAACGATGGGCAACGTTTACTTCGACGAAAGGCACTTCCACGATGGGGAAGCTTTCAGAAACTACTCCTTCAGGCAGAGTGGTGAATGAGCCAGCCTCTGAAAGCTTCCGAGTGTGTATGTGTGGGGGGGTGGGGGGTGGAAGGTGGGGTTTTGGGCCATCCCTTCAGGTCCACCATGAAGTTTCACCTCCTGGCCTCATGAGAACTATGGGTTCTGTCTGGTAATCTCTTGTCTCTCCCTCCCTGATGAATGACGAAGGAGGGCACGGACCTGAATCTCTTTTGTTCGCCTCTGTGCAGCGCTGGTTCGCCTCTGTGCAGCGCTGGCTCGCCTCTGTGCAGCGCTGGTTCGCCTCTGTGCAGCGCTGGTTCGCCTCTGTGCAGCGCTGGCTCGCCTCTGTGCAGCGCTGGCTCGCCTCTGTGCAGCGCTGGCTCGCCTCTGTGCAGCACTGGCTCGCCTCTGTGCAGCGCTGACTCGCCTCTGTGCAGCGCTGACTCGCCTCTGTGCAGCACTGGCTCGCCTCTGTGCAGCGCTGACTCGCCTCTGTGCAGCGCTGGCTCGCCTCTGTGCAGCGCTGGCTCGCCTCTGTGCAGCGCTGGTTCGCCTCTGTGCAGCGCTGGCTCGCCTCTGTGCAGCTCTGGCTCGCCTCTGTGCAGCGCTGGTTCGCCTCTGTGCAGCGCTGGCTCGCCTCTGTGCAGCGCTGGCTCGCCTCTGTGCAGCGCTGGTTCGCCTCTGTGCAGCGCTGGCTCGCCTCTGTGCAGCTCTGGTTCGCCTCTGTGCAGCGCTGGTTCGCCTCTGTGCAGCGCTGACTCGCCTCTGTGCAGCGCTGGCTCGCCTCTGTGCAGCGCTGACTCGCCTCTGTGCAGCGCTGACTCGCCTCTGTGCAGCGCTGGCTCGCCTCTGTGCAGCGCTGGCTCGCCTCTGTGCAGCGCTGGTTCGCCTCTGTGCAGCGCTGGCTCGCCTCTGTGCAGCGCTGGCTCGCCTCTGTGCAGCGCTGGCTCGCCTCTGTGCAGCGCTGGCTCGCCTCTGTGCAGCTCTGGTTCGCCTCTGTGCAGCGCTGACTCGCCTCTGTGCAGCGCTGGCTCGCCTCTGTGCAGCACTGACTCGCCTCTGTGCAGCGCTGACTCGCCTCTGTGCAGCGCTGGCTCGCCTCTGTGCAGCGCTGGCTCGCCTCTGTGCAGCGCTGAATCGCCTCTGTGCAGCTCTGGCTCGCCTCTGTGCAGCGCTGGTTCGCCTCTGTGCAGCGCTGGCTCGCCTCTGTGCAGCGCTGACTCGCCTCTGTGCAGCGCTGGCTCGCCTCTGTGCAGCACTGGCTCGCCTCTGTGCAGCGCTGGCTCGCCTCTGTGCAGCGCTGACTCGCCTCTGTGCAGCGCTGGCTCGCCTCTGTGCAGCGCTGGCTTGCCTCTGTGCAGCGCTGGCTCGCCTCTGTGCAGCGCTGGCTCGCCGCTTCAGCCAGGACTTGCAGGTCAACTCCTGGAGGCGTTCGGGGCAGTCTGCATGAACACGTACCGGGAAGCCACTGCCTTCGCAAAGTGCACTCGCTGAGGAGGATGCCTGTTGACTGGAGTGGGGACCGAGTCGCACGTTATCGCACGATGACACTTGTCCCGGTGGTCTCCATGTTCCGGAGTGTGCGCCAGCTGAGGTAACACGGTAGAGTCTCTCTAGAGGTCCACTGGCCCTGCTGTCTGTGTTGCAGCTCTGGTGACCCGGTGTTGCACCTCTCCTTGCCTGACTTCCGTCATGACACGACCATGTCCCTCTTGCCCACTGCAGGCTGGCTGGGGAACCTCTTGAGGTGCTGAGTCCCAGTTCAAACCGGACATCAGCATCTTGTTGGCGGAACAAAACTCCGTATTCTTGTCTGAGTTGTCACTCTTCCCCGGGAAAGCAACGTAGCCTGGGCACACGAGTGGACATTGACAAGATACGCCGAGCCAGAGGATCGCTGCCACTAAAGAGGGTGGGGTTGACGGACGCTGCCGTTTGAGGCTGGCCACAGAGGTTGTCTGTCATTAGACTCTTGCAAGGTCTACGCGCCGTGTCTCAGGAGTTGAGAAAAGTGACAAAGGAGCTATTAAAATTACGGACACAAACGTCTATTATATGCATTCCAGATCTTATCTTATAAACATGGCGGCTGCTATGTTTTTACTTTGACACGTCCAGATGCGATGACAAAAAGTCTCCGACCATTACTTCGATCCACATCTCGATTCTAATATAGTGATTTAAATGAAATATTCGTGTGTTCTGCACAGATCTTTGAGAAATTAATACTGTTATTTGGTTAGTTTCTTTGCATGTGTGTTGTTAATTCTAAAACTAAACGTTTTGCATGCAAACCTAAGGCACACATTGATTACAGGAGTGACCCGAGTTCAGGGCGTGGCAGTGTTTTATGTGTCTTACCATTAGGCACAGAAACTGCAGCGCAAGACAGGCACCGATGTCGAGTTGTGACCACTAGCAAAGCACAGAAACTGCAGCGCACTTGCGCGAGACACACCGATGTCGAGTTGTGACCGCTAGTAAAGCATAGAAACTGCAGCACACTTGTGCGAGACAGACTGATGTCGAGTTGTGACCGCTAGTAAAGCACAGAAACTGCAGCGCACTTGTGCAAGACAGACCGATGTCGAGTTGTGACCGCTAGTAAAGCACAGAAACTGCAGCACACTTGTGCGAGACAGACTGATGTCGAGTTGTGACCGCTAGTAAAGCACAGAAACTGCAGCGCACTTGTGCAAGACAAACCGATGTCGAGTTGTGACCGCTAGTAAAGCACAGAAACTGCAGCACACTTGCGCGAGACACGCCGATGTCGAGTTGTGACCACTAGCAAAGCACAGAAACTGCAGCGCACTTGCGCGAGACACACCGATGTCGAGTTGTGACCGCTAGTAAAGCACAGAAACTGCAGCACACTTGTGCAAGACAGGCACCGATGTCGAGTTGTGACCGCTAGTAAAGCACAGAAACTGCAGCACACTTGTGCAAGACAGGCACCGATGTCGAGTTGTGACCGCTAGTAAAGCACAGAAACTGCAGCACACTTGTGCAAGACAGGCACCGATGTTGAGTTGTGACCGCTAGTAAAGCACAGAAACTGCAGCACACTTGCGCGAGGTAGACACTAATGTCGAGTGGTGTCCGCTTATTAAACAAAACAAGCTGCGGCGCACTTGAACGAGACAGACACCGATGTGTTGTGTCCGCTTGTTAAGAACCTGCTTTTGGAAAGGAGAGAAATACAAGTGCATCTGGGGATTTGATAAATATTTCCCTCATTTATGGCCCTTGCTTTATTAAGAATGAATCACTCACCTCTCTGTAATATCCCGTTCCTCTAATTTCAATGTATGTGCGTGTATGTGCGCGCGCGCGCGCGTGTGTGTGTGTGTGTGTGTGTGTGTGTGTGCATGTGCAACTGCACTGAGAGAGGGGGGGAGGAAGGAAGAAACATGCCGAGAGCTAGGCGGGCGCTTGGGCATGAACTGAGAGAGAAAAGGTTCTTCGTATATATATAGATAAAGTAAAAAAGAGAGCAAGAAAGAGTAAAAGAAACTCTCTCTTCCTAAATATTTTCTTCTTTCCCCGGGACATAGAAGATATCAGATAACTCTATAACTCACAACGCACCTACTGGGGGAGAGGGAGGCCAACGAGGGAGACCACGTGACTGATGGAGGTGGATATCCGGAAGTGGCGCAGGGCAGTACAGTGTTACTGCCAACTGTAGCAGTCACTTTCTGTGTCTTGGGGCCTGTCACACCGGGCATGCCTGTTGAGTCAGAGGTCAAAGGTCAGGTCAAATGACGATGTGCCAGTGGCGAGAGAGATGAAGGGGGAGAGAGTGGGCAGGGCAGGGGGAGAAACACAGAAATCTCGAATAGGGGACGAACTCATTGTGTATTCATAGAGAGATGAGATGAAAACAATCGAATTTTTTTTCCCTTGGAACCAAAAAAGTTGTGCGCCTCTGACTCTGATCTTAGCAATCGATGTTTACTGGGGTATGTCTCTCCCTCCCCCCCCCCCCACCTCTCTCTCTCTCTCTCTCTCTCTCTCTCTCTCTCTCTCTCTCTCTCTCTCTCTTTCTCTCTCTCCCTCCCTCCCGACCCTGTCCATGCACACACACGTATTTGCCTTCCACTTCCTACCTTCCAAAATTCTCCCCACTCCCCCTCCCACCGCCTGCCGCCCCCTCCCCGCCACGACGTACCCAGATTGAGGCAGCAGTCTGATCCCCCTCCCGCTACCAGGCTGGGGGCCGAGATTCCAGGCTGTCCTTTGGGTCCAGGGGGTCCCGGAATACCCATGGGACCTGCGTTCCCCGTATCCCCCCTCTCCCCCTTGGGGCCCGCAACCCCCTGACTGCCTGCTGGCCCAGGGGGTCCCACCTCGCCCTAGCAAAGAAGGAAAAGTAGGGACATTGAGAGTGGAATCATGTTGTAAGGAGGGTGGAATCTAATGTGGCCGGCCCTACATGGGAAAACTCGGTGTACGAGGATGTGACTGTTTGGAGATAACAGGAAAATAGGTCGACGAGTCCCTCACTATGCCTTTTGAGAGAATGCTTTATCTCAAACAACACAAATTCAGTATTGGAGTGTGGGAATGAGAAGGGCTGGCGAGTGGTGTGGATAGGCAGAGGGCTGAGGTCGCGTGGCTGGAGTTGGGTGGAGTTATAGAGACGCTCTGCCTCCTTCCTTCTCCAATCAGGATAAACTGTGTTCATATTTCATTTTAGAAAGCAAAGGTCTGTCTCTAAAGCCTGATGGGAGTCGGTCTCTCTCTAAAGCCTGATGGGAGACGGTCTCTCTAAGAGCATGCGAACAACCACTCTCATTGTGCTGGACTAACGCGAGAGGGTTAATCAAGACTGACAGAAAATATGGGATAGCTGAGGCTGGAGTCCCAGACCAGAGGCAAAGGAGAAAACGGAACGTGGGAGGGCAGAGAGGGACTCGGCCCAGGATCCTTAGAAGCAAATGAGCGATCAAAGGCGACGTGCCGAGGGAAGGACGACACAGGCTGAGAGAGGAGAGAAGATGGAAGGCGACTCGCTGGTCCCTAGGGGACAACGGACGAGCACCGACAGCTGTCACTGACAGGCAGAATGCGATAACGGGGAAGTGTGCAGACACACACGCGCGCGCGAGCGCACACACACACACGTACACACACACACACACACACACACACACACACACACACACACACACACACACACACACACACACACACAGAGTCACATACTGGACATTCTAAGGGAAAGGCATTAGAGTTGTCTACCTTGGGTCCCATAATGCCCGGATCACCCTTTATGCCTTGAGCTCCAGGAAGACCGGCAACACCTGGATCACCCTTTGACCCCGCGACCCCTGGGTCGCCCTTTGGCCCCGTGGCGCCAAGGTCACCGCGCATGCCCTGCGGGCCTTGAACGCCCTGGTTGCCTATGTCACCTAGAAGGCATGACGTCATTAAGATATTATGTCAACAGAACATGGCAGGAATTTATTCATGTCAGACGTGGCTAAAGTCGACTGTCACTAGTGTCAGAGCATTTCGTTTACATGTGTATGAGGGACGCTATAACACATGGTATTTTCTCGATCGTGACAATGGAAAAAGGACATATATGTCCTATTTGATCCGAAATAACCACACATCAAAAGCTTGATGCAGCAGAAAGACAGAAGCATGTGACTACTGCTGTGATACTAAAAAATCATCCATTCTATAAAGCAATTGCTATAATCATCTGATTTGACGACAGATGGACAGAAGGCACTCACACATTCAAAGCACAGACACAAGACACTAACACATTCACCACACATGGACATAAGACACTCACACATTCATCACTGATGGACACAAGACACTCACACATTCAAAGCACATGGACACAAGACACTCACACATTCATCACTGATGGACACAAGGCACTCACCCATTCACCACACATGGACACAATACATTCACACATTCACCACACATGGACACAAGGCACTCACACATTCACCACACATGGACACAAGACACTCACACATTCAAAGCACATGGACAAAAGATGCACACACATTCACCGCACATGGACACAAGACACTCACACATTCACCACACATGGACACAAGACACTCACACATTCACCACACATGGACACAAGACACTCACACATTCAAAGCACATGGACACAAGATACTCACACATTCATCACACATGGACACAAGACACTCACACATTCACCACACATGGACACAAGATACTCACACATTCACCACAGATGGACATAAGACACTCACACATTCACCACTGATGGACACAAGGCACTCACACATTCACCACTGATGGACACAAGACACTCACACATTCACCACTGATGGACACAAGACACTCACATATTCATCACTGATGGACACAAGGCACTCACCCATTCACCACTGATGGACACAAGACACTCACCCATTCACCACTGATGGACACAAGACACTCACACATTCATCACTGATGGACACAAGACACTCACATATTCATCACTGATGGACACAAGGCACTCACCCATTCACCACTGATGGACACAAGACACTCACACATTCATCACTGATGGACACAAGACACTCACACATTTACCACTGATGGACACAAGACACTCACCCATTCACCACTGATGGACACAAGACACTCACACATTCATCACTGATGGACACTCACCCATTCACCACTGATGGACACAAGACACTCACACATTTACCACTGATGGACACAAGACACTCACCCATTCACCACTGATGGACACAAGACACTCACACATTCATCACTGATGGACACAAGGCACTCACCCATTCACCACTGATGGACACAAGACACTCACCCATTCATCACTGATGGACACAAGACACTCACACATTCATCACTGATGGACACAAGGCACTCAGCCATTCACCACTGATGGACACAAGACACTCACACATTCATCACTGATGGACACAAGACACTCACACATTCACCACTGATGGACACAAGACACTCACACATTCATCACTGATGGACACAAGACACTCACACATTCACCACTGATGGACACAAGACACTCACACATTCATCACTGATGGACACAAGACACTC
>JAWQFJ010018382.1:12500-15368 GCA_034096865.1 Theodoxus fluviatilis
CTGCCATGTCTGTCCACAGGAAACCACGAGCTGCCATGTCTGTCCACAGGAAACCACGAGCTGCCATGTCTGTCCACAGGAAACCACGAGCTGTCCCCAGGAAACCACGAGCTGCCATGTCTGTCCACAGGAAACCACGAGCTGCCATGTCTGTCCACAGGAAACCACGAGCTGCCATGTCTGTCCACAGGAAACCACGAGCTGCCATGTCTGTCCACAGGAAACCACGAGCTGCCATGTCTGTCCACAGGAAACCACGAGCTGCCATGTCTGTCCACAGGAAACCACGAGCTGCCATGTCTGTCCACAGGAAACCACGAGCTGCCATGTCTGTCCACAGGAAACCACGAGCTGTCCACAGGAAACCACGAGCTGCCATGTCTGTCCACAGGAAACCACGAGCTGCCATGTCTGTCCACAGGAAACCACGAGCTGCCATGTCTGTCCACAGGAAACCACGAGCTGCCATGTCTGTCCACAGGAAACCACGAGCTGCCATGTCTGTCCACAGGAAACCACGAGCTGCCATGTCTGTCCACAGGAAACCACGAGCTGCCATGTCTGTCCACAGGAAACCACGAGCTGCCATGTCTGTCCACAGGAAACCACGAGCTGCCATGTCTGTCCACAGGAAACCACGAGCTGCCATGTCTGTCCACAGGAAACCACGAGCTGCCATGTCTGTCCACAGGAAACCACGAGCTGCCATGTCTGTCCACAGGAAACCACGAGCTGCCATGTCTGTCCACAGGAAACCACGAGCTGTCCACAGGAAACCACGAGCTGCCATGTCTGTCCACAGGAAACCACGAGCTGCCATGTCTGTCCACAGGAAACCACGAGCTGCCATGTCTGTCCACAGGAAACCACGAGCTGCCATGTCTGTCCACAGGAAACCACGAGCTGCCATGTCTGTCCACAGGAAACCACGAGCTGCCATGTCTGTCCACAGGAAACCACGAGCTGTCCACAGGAAACCACGAGCTGCCATGTCTGTCCACAGGAAACCACGAGCTGCCATGTCTGTCCACAGGAAACCACGAGCTGCCATGTCTGTCCACAGGAAACCACGAGCTGCCATGTCTGTCCACAGGAAACCACGAGCTGCCATGTCTGTCCACAGGAAACCACGAGCTGCCATGTCTGTCCACAGGAAACCACGAGCTGTCCACAGGAAACCACGAGCTGCCATGTCTGTCCACAGGAAACCACGAGCTGCCATGTCTGTCCACAGGAAACCACGAGCTGCCATGTCTGTCCACAGGAAACCACGAGCTGCCATGTCTGTCCACAGGAAACCACGAGCTGCCATGTCTGTCCACAGGAAACCACGAGCTGCCATGTCTGTCCACAGGAAACCACGAGCTGCCATGTCTGTCCACAGGAAACCACGAGCTGCCATGTCTGTCCACAGGAAACCACGAGCTGCCATGTCTGTCCACAGGAAACCACGAGCTGTCCACAGGAAACCACGAGCTGTCCACAGGAAACCACGAGCTGCCATGTCTGTCCACAGGAAACCACGAGCTGCCATGTCTGTCCACAGGAAACCACGAGCTGCCATGTCTGTCCACAGGAAACCACGAGCTGCCATGTCTGTCCACAGGAAACCACGAGCTGCCATGTCTGTCCACAGGAAACCACGAGCTGCCATGTCTGTCCACAGGAAACCACGAGCTGCCATGTCTGTCCACAGGAAACCACGAGCTGCCATGTCTGTCCACAGGAAACCACGAGCTGCCATGTCTGTCCACAGGAAACCACGAGCTGTCATGTCTGTCCACAGGAAACCACGAGCAGCCTTGCCATAATCTGGTCGCACTGGAAACGAACAGAGCTGCCAATGTCTGTCCGCTAGAGATAACCACGCTGTCCGCATGTCTGTCCAGGACAGGCCATACGGAGCTGTCCCGCGTGTAATCGCTCACGAGCCTCTGTCCGGCAGGAATCTCTAGCTGAGGCAACGTAGCTGGCGATGTCTGTCCACTAGGAAACGTGACCCGTGGTCTGATCCTGCAGATAAACTTACGAGCTGATCGCGCAGGAGTAAAGCCACGAGCCTGTCCCAGCCAGGAAATACCTACGAGCTGGTCCGCAGTGAATTCCCACGAGGCGTCTCCAGCGAGGAAACCACGTAGCTGTTCTGCAGGTAAACTACGAGCTGCCAATGTCATCTGTCCGCGAGGAAATACCACGAAGGCTGTCTATGTCTGTTCCCACATGTGAATAACCACGGACCCCATCGTGGCTGTTCCAGGTCTGTCCACGGAACCATGCGTACCGTGCTGTCCTGGCGAACAGGAAACCACGAGGTCATGTCATGTCTGTCCACAGGCAAACCAGCGAAGGCTGTCCCCAGGTAAACCTCTGAGCTGTCATGTCTGGTCCTAGCAGGAAACCGAGCGAGGCTTGCCATGTCTTGTCCATCAGGGAAACTTAGCACGCGCTGCGCATGTCTGTCTATCACAACGTAAACACACGAGCTGCCATGGTCGGTCTTCACTAGGAAACGCAACGGAGCTTGCGACTATGTCTCTGTGTCCTACGAGGAAACGCGTGACGAGCTGGGCCTTGATGTCTGTCACGACAGGAATACCACTGCTAGGCTGCCGATGTCTGTCCGCAGGAAAGCCAACGGAGCTGTCGGCACAGGTAAACGGGCGACGAGCTCGGTCATGTCTGATTTCCACAGGATGATAGCCACAGAGGCTGTCTATTTCCTTCGTCCAGACAACGAAACCAATCGAGCTTTGCAGATGGTCCTGTCCATCAGATAGCCAGCAAAAAAAAACAAAAAAAGGCCGGCATGTCTGTTCCCACATGAAAGCCACATGCGGCCTGTCTATTCAGGCTAGGTCCACAGGAAAC
>JAWQFJ010018383.1:0-14494 GCA_034096865.1 Theodoxus fluviatilis
TTTTTTCATCACGAGTCCTCTTGTCCAAGTAGACTCCTTCAACGTGGAGACTGCATGAGATGATGACAAGTACTCGCACGCCGATATGGCTGGCGGTGCGCGCTGTGGGCGGGGCTGCGAGAAGTTAATTGAAGTGGTCAACTTGACCTCGTGTCTGTACCTAGGAAAGCCCCTCATGCTCCCTGACCCCGCAGTCCGCCTCGGTCCAACCAGGGTCAGAGCGTCAGCTTCCGCTGTGTGGCTTCCGGCTCCCCCCAGCCCTCCATTTCGTGGGCCTTCCCCAGGGGTAGGTGACAAAACACGAGCGAGTTTCCCAGACCAGGGATAGGCAACCCAAAGCAATCAAAGGGCGTTTCCGCTATCATTATTCTAAAGTCATTACTGCCATCATACAGGGTCAGTATCAAACCTGGCACAGAGAAGCAGAGAGTGTCTGGTTTTGGTAACGGGTTATTACACGAATTGACTAATTGGACGTTTCGTATGATTACATCTATCACTTTTTTTGAAGACCGGAAATGCCTTTTGGATTGCTTTGTATAGCTTTGGATTGCTTTGGATTGCTTTGGATTGCTTTGGATTGCTTTGGATTGTTTTAGATTGCTTTGGATTGCTTTGGATTGCTTTGGATTGCTTTGGATTTCTGGATTGCTTTGGATTGCTTTGGATTGCTTTGGATTGCGTACGCATAGCCCTGGGAATCCCGCCTTGGGAAGGGAGACGGAGCAGGAGCCGGAAGGAAAGGGACGGGCAGTGGGGGAGTGTGCGCTTGGCTGACTGAAACTGAGAGAGAAAGTGGCGATGGAAATTGAGGGCTTGGCAGTGGAACTAATCTATGGGGAAGGGAGATCCTGCATCTGTTTCTTACCATGTGTGTAAGGAAATTGGGGTTGTGTGCTCTGGAGGATGCGTTTGAGAGAGAGAGAGAGAAGAGAGAGATAGAGGCGAAAGAGAGAGGAGAAGAGAGAGAGAGAGAGAGAGAGAGAGAGAGAGAGAGAGAGAGGGAAAGAGAGGAGAGAGAGAGGAGAGGGAGTGAGAGAGAGCGGGAGGAAGAGAGGAGAGAGAGAGAGAGAGACAGACAGACAGACAGAGAGAGAGACGAGAGAGAGAGAGAGAGAGGCAGAGACAGAGAGAGACAAAGAAAAAGACAAACAGGCAGGCAGGCAGACAGGGTAAAATGGACAGAAAGGCGATAAGACCTACGGAAAGACCGACACATTGAGACAAACAAACAAGCAGTGACACGATACTCCGGCAGTTCTGGGGAAAAGATTGTTGAACCGCTCTTGTGGAATGAGTACGTGTAATATTTACCTGTCCCTATCTCTTGTAGAATGAGTACGTGTATTGTTTTACCTGTACTCTTTCTCTCTTTCTCTCTCTCTCTCTCTCTCTCTCTTCTCTCTCTCTCTCACTCTCTCTCTCTCTCTGTCTCCCCCCCCCTCTCTCCTCTCTCTCTCTCTCTCTCTCTCTCTCTCTCTTGTGAAATGAGTACGTAGTAGTATTTACCTGTTCTTTATCTCTTGTGAAATGAGTACGTGTATTGTTTTACCTGTACTCTCTCTCTATCTCTCTCTCACTCTCTCTCTATCTCTCTCTATCTATCTCTCTCTATCTATCTCTCTTTCTATTTATCTCTCTCTATCTCTATTTCTCTCTCTCTGTCTCTCGCCTCTCTCTCTCTCTCTCTCTCTCTCTCTCTCTTTCTTTCTCCCCCTCTTGTGAAATGACTACGTGCACTCCACCACTTCTCCCTGCCGTATCTTTTCTTCCGTTCCACTTGACCCTAACCTGCCCCCATTCACAACCATACCACAGAATGAATGAACGAACGAATAAATGAATGAAAGGACTTTTATGGCATATCTGCCTTTGTAGGCTATGTGAGGCTACTGATCACGAAACATCTTCAGCGTTGGTAAGTGTGAGAGGAAGTCAAGACATAATGTCCCTAGTTATCTGCCTTTTTGCAATCGCTAGGAGGACGTGGGAGCCTGTTCTTACTCCCAACCCACATGGGGACACGCTACAGCGGGTGTCTATCATCTCACCACCTTTTGCTGTGGTCGTCGCACGCCCTACGTTCACGAACATGTTTATAATGATTTTGTTTGCGGAGTTGACAGGTCAACTAAACAGTACCGCTCTGGAGACTGGTAGAAACATTCGTTGAATTTCTCAAACGTTACATCACGTGACTCCTGCTGCAGACCCAGGGTCACGTGCCTCTGAATGCCGCCATTGGTGCAGACGGCACGCTGACCTTGACGAACGTGGAGCACTTCAACCAGGGGGAACTACGTCTGCACTGCCAGCAAACGTCTTCGGCTCCGCGGTCGCCACGGCCAGCCTGCTTGTACAGCGTGAGTCTCTTGGTCTGCTTGGTCAGTGGCTCAGTCGCTCAGTCAGTCGGTCAGTGGCTCAGTCGGTCAGTGACTCAGTCGGTCAGTGACTCAGTCGGTCAGTCAGTCGGTCAGTCAGTCGGTCAGTGGCTCAGTCGGTCAGTGACTCAGTCGGTCAGTCAATCGGTCAGTGGCTCAGTCAGTCGGTCAGTGGATCGACAGGTCGGATGGTCTGTGGATGGGTCGGCGGAACGGTTGGTATTAGTTGCTTGTTTAATAGGAGAAAGTGTGTGCGAGCGTGCGTGTGTGCGTGCGTGTGCGTGCGTGTGTGTGCGAGAGTGTGTGTTTATGATGACGTCAAGAACTGAGTCACGCATCTTCACGTTTTTGATAGTGGTGGTGACAATGGTGGTGGTAGAGGTGGTGATAATGGTGGTGGTAGTGGTGGTAGTGGTGGTGACAATGGTAGTGGTAGCGGTGGTGACAATGGGGGTAGTGGTGGTGACGATGGTAGTGGTAGTGGTGGTGACAATGGCGGTAGTGGTTGTGACAATGGTGGTGACAATGGTGGTGGTAGTGGTGGTGACAACGGTGGTGGTAGTGGTGGTGACAATGGTGGTGGTAGTGGTGGTGACAATGGTGGTGGTAGTGGTGGTGACAATGGTGGTGGTAGTGGGGGTGACAATGATGGTAGTAGTGGTGACAATGGTGGTGGTTGTGGTGGTGACGGTCATTGGTGTTTTTATTTGGTAGGATTTTTTCCTGAATGATTTTGATGGCTTTTTATTTGTTGAAGTGAAGGCGTGTTGTTGAGGCATTTGTATCTGACTGGTTGATAAGGGCTGACTGACAGTGTGCAGATGCTCCTTAGTGTCGGCACGTATGGAGTGGATGATGAAAGTGGTGGACGGGGAAGAAGGGTGCACTATACATGTGGGCGTGCATGCGCGCGAGTGCGTGTTTGTGTGTGTGTGTGTGTATGCCAACAACTTTTGCCGGATGGAGGAACCAGATGGAAAGTTTTCATCATTGCAGTCTAAGGCGCATCTTCCACGTGTCTTGTTGGGACAGAACTGTCCACACAGAGGTCCGAGAAGGACCGGCGCCCTCACTGTGTCTCCCAGAGATGCCAGGGACACGCCCGCCGTGTTGGGCGGTTGGTTGCATTCCCACCCCCCCTCCCTCCCCCCCCCCACCCCTCCTCACCCCCTCCCCCTCACCCCCACCCCCTCCCAAGACCTGCTCTACGGCTAGAACCAAACAAAAGACGATAAATAAAGTCGCTTTGAATTACAAGACGCATAGAGATTCAAATTTTCGCCTTAATTTTCATTGGGCACAAAACACAAACACAGATTAACAGGTGACATTTTATCTCTTTGTGTGTGTGTGTGTGTGTGTGTGTGTGTGTGTGTGTGTGTGTGTGTGTGTGCGCGTGCTCGCTCGCGTGCATGCGTATGCGCGCGCGTGCATGCGTGCGTGTGTGTGTGTGTGTATATGTGTGTGTGTTTGTGTATGTACGTGGGAGCATGCGCGCGTGTGTGTATATGTGTATGTATGTATGTGCGTGTGTATGTGTGTGTTTTTGTGTGTGTGTATGTATTTGTGTGTGTGTGCTTGCGTGTGTGTGTATATGTATGTCTTTGTGTGTGTGTGTGTGTGTGTGTGTGTGTGTGTGTGTGTGTGTGTGTGTGTGTGTGTGTGTGTGCGTGCGTGAGTGTGGTGTGTGAGAGAGAGAGAGTGTGTGAGTGTGAGTGTGTATTGTGTGTTTCTGTGTGTGTGTGTGTGTTTCTGTGTGTGTGTGTGTGTTTTCTCTCTGTGTGTGTGTGTGTGTGTGTGTGTGTGTGTGTGTTTCTGTTTGTGTGTGTGTGTGTGTGTGTGTGTGTGTTTGTGGTTTCTGTGGTGTGTGTGTGTTGTGGTGTGTGTGTGTGTGTTTCTGTGTGTGTGGTGCGTGTGTGTGTGTGTGTGTTTCTCTGTGTGTGTGTGTGTGTGTGGTGTATGTGTGTTCTGTGTGTGTGTGTATGTGTCTCTGTGTGGTGTATGTTTCTGTGTGTGTGTGTGTGTGTTTGTGTGTGTGTGTTTCTGTGGTGTGTGTGTGTTGTGTGTGTGGTGTTTCTCTGTGTGGTGTGTGTGTGTGTGTGTGTATTTGTGGGGTCTGTGTGGATTGTGTGTGTGTGTGTGTGTATGTGTCTGTGTGTGTGTGTGTGTGTTGTGGTGTGTGTGTTGTGAGTGCGTATGTGTGTGTGTGTGGGCCTGCCTTTCATCACCTCTCTCACAACACGACTGGCCTTCCTCTGTTTTCCTACAAGAGCCTGTGCGCATCACCACGACCTCTGCGTTCTACTCCGTTGAGAGAACAGCCCAGTTATCTCCTCTTGACTGCCCGGCCAACTGGGGATCCGCGACCCCTCCATCACCTGGAGCAAGAGTGGTGCAGGGAAAGGAAAGGGGAGGTTGGTGTGGGTGGGCGTTGGGAGGGATAGAAAAGGGGGGTTAGTGTGGGTGGAGCGTTGGAAGGGACAGAAAACGAGATGGTAGTGGCTGGAAATGGGGCCAATGCGAAAGGGTTAACTGAAGACGGTGGTGGGTGGGGGTGGAGTGCATTCCAGTATTAGCAAGGAAGGACGGTAGGAATAAGGCTTTGCTGGAGACCCAATAAATGGCAACAACATAACACACCACAACAACAGAAAAAACTACAATAACAAATGTAACAATGCCTTTATGTAGAGATGGGATGATATCGCGAGAAGATTCGCACGCATTCCATCGTCGACAAACTAACCAGAAGATTGAAGGTCTCATCGAAATCAAGAAGCCGGTGAAGCCTAACGCTGTGGGGAAAGGCGCTACTGAGACCTGTCACACCGGACCGTGGTTGGGAAATACTTGATTTGTCAGCGGGGGGGGGGGGGCGGGGACGTTGGAGTAAAAGCTTGGGCTGTGAGAAAAGTGTTGTTACAAACAGAACAACGTCCACGTACATGCACGCAACGAACAGAATCCCGTCCCGCGACCAGCCAGCCAGCCGCCCAGCCAGCCAAGCCAGCCAGCCGAATGGTGATAGTGGAGCCTCTCAACCCAAGCCAGCTTCGTGTGAACGCTAGTACACCTTCCCAGTCTGCTCAAATGTCCTGATCAAAACACCCGGGCGTAATTACTAGGCACATCCCAAGTCAGCTCAAATGTCCTGATCAAACACACGGCGTAATACTAGGCACATCCCAGTCAGCTCAAATGTCCTGATCAAACACCCGGGCGTAATACTAGGCACATCCCAGTCAGCTCAAATGTCCTGATCAAACACCCGGGCGTAATACTAGGCACATCCCAGTCAGCTCAAATGTCCTGATCAAACACCCGGGCGTAATACTAGGCACATCCCAGTCAGCTCAAATGTCCTGATCAAACACCCGGGCGAAATCAGGTGAAAAGTGCAACTTCCAGTATACCAGGCCGCTTCGACCATCTGATCCTGAGGCTGTAGATTAATATCATTCGCACTAGACGCCGATTTGAATTCAACAACAAAAAGATATCAACCACCAACCTACAAGATAAAGAATTTGAACGTGCGCGCGCACACACGCGCACGCACGCACGCACGCACATCACATACACATGCATCCACACATACGCACACACATATGCACAAACACACACAAACTCATGCTCACACACACACAACACACACACAAACACACACACGCACGCACGCACACACGCACGCACACACACACACACACACGCACGCACGCACACACACACACACGCACGCACGCACACACTTACACACACGCACACACGCACGCACGCACACACACGCGCGCACTGTGTTAAGCCTAGGCAGCGTTGACGATGACGACAAGGAAGATGACAAGACATTGCCTCTCTGTGCAGGCAGGGACAACACTGGACAAGAGTGACCCTCGCTACGTCATCCTGGGAGGAGATCTGGTTCTGACTGGTCTGACTCCCGCCACCAGCAACAAGGACTCCGGCGTGTACGTGTGTCTCGCGGACAACGGACGCTCCAACGCCACCAAGGTGGACGTAGGTCAGTGGATTGCTGGACACCGCAATGACCCTGACCTACAGACTGGTCAAGGCGTGATGTGGTTGTAATGCTCTCTCCCTATTGTTGAATCAACTCCCGGTGTAGAGGGAATGGAATGGAAGTTCCTGTAGTTAACAAGACATTTAGAATCCCCTCCTTTCGGTGTTGTTTAAAAGTAAAATAGAGAGATTACCCAGATATTTTTTAATAAACCCAGATTCTTCCCGTCCCAGGGATAGAACCACGGCACTGCGCCTCGCACATGGAGATGACCCGTTCCTAGCAGCCCACATCCTAGTGCTGGCTTGAGTGCATCGTCAGCCCCTCTGCCTCTACTCGCTTGTTGAAATCCTGTCTTTATGACTTGCAAGAGTCCGCTGGATTGGTTTGGACAGATTGCAATTGCACGGCATTTAACTGCATGAAAGAGAACTGAATTAGATAGGGTTGGATGGCGTTGCTTGGAATTTGATTGACTGGAGTGGGATGGAATTGGATTGGGTGCGGGTAGTCATGAGGCAAGTGAAATGTGATGCAGTGAGATGGAAGATGAAAGACAGAATGGGAAGGATGAATACTGACTGGTAGAAAGACTCGTGTACCTGATGAATTAAACTGGCTAAGACAAGATGAGAACCAGAGAACAGTACAGGACAGGACTCGGTAGTGCCAGATGATATAAGGCAAAATAATGTTCCTGTCTTTGTAGGATTTTATTATTATAAATCTACAAAATCAATTTGTAACGAACGGAACAAGTTTCTACTCCAGTCGCGTGCGAGCGAGCGCGTAATTGCGCAAGTGTTCGAATGCGAGCAAACGTGCAAGCATAAATGCCTGCCTGGATGGAAGAGCTGTCCGACAGTGTGCGTGTATGCGCGCGTCACGTGTCTTTTCTCAGAAAGCCCGTAGCACGCGAGGCGACGAAGCGACTATAGGCTTGTTCACGAGGCGCAGCAATGTGCAGCGCTGCTCAGCGCTGCACAGCGCTTGCGCCGTGAAACGGCTTGTTCAGGACGCGCAGCGCTGCAAAGCGCCGAATCACATGCAGCGCTTTGCAGCGCTACGCCTTCTGAACAAGCCGTTTCACGGCGCAAGCGCTGTGCAGCGCTGAGCAGCGCTGCTCATTGCTGCGCCTCGTGAACAAGCCTATAGTCGCTTCGTCGCCTCGCGTGCTACGGGCTTTCTGAGAAAAGACACGTGACGCGCGCATACACGCACACTGTCGGACAGCTCTTCCATCCAGGCAGGCATTTATGCTTGCACGTTTGCTCGCATTCGAACACTTGCGCAATTACGCGCTCGCTCGCACGCGACTGGAGTAGAAACTTGTTCCGTTCGTTACAAATTGATTTTGTAGATTTATAATAATAAAATCCTACAAAGACAGGAACATTATTTTGCCTTATATCATCTGGCACTACCGAGTCCTGTCCTGTACTGTTCTCTGGTTCTCATCTTGTCTTAGCCAGTTTAATTCATCCAGGTACACGAGTCTTTCTACCAGTCAGTATTCATCCTTCCCATTCTGTCTTTTCATCTTCCATCTCACTGCATCACATTTCACTTGCCTCATGACTACCCGCACCCAATCCAATTCCATCCCACTCCAGTCAATCAAATTCCAAGCAACGCCATCCAACCCTATCTAATTCAGTTCTCTTTCATGCAGTTAAATGCCGTGCAATTGCAATCTGTCCAAACCAATCCAGCGGACTCTTGCAAGTCATAAAGACAGGATTTCAACAAGCGAGTAGAGGCAGAGGGGCTGACGATGCACTCAAGCCAGCACTAGGATGTGGGCTGCTAGGAACGGGTCATCTCCATGTGCGAGGCGCAGTGCCGTGGTTCTATCCCTGGGACGGGAAGAATCTGGGTTTATTAAAAAATATCTGGGTAATCTCTCTATTTTACTTTTTAAACAACACCGAAAGGAGGGGATTCTAAATGTCTTGTTAACTACAGGAACTTCCATTCCATTCCCTCTACACCGGGAGTTGATTCAACAATAGGGAGAGAGCATTACAACCACATCACGCCTTGACCAGTCTGTAGGTCAGGGTCATTGCGGTGTCCAGCAATCCACTGACCTACGTCCACCTTGGTGGCGTTGGAGCGTCCGTTGTCCGCGAGACACACGTACACGCCGGAGTCCTTGTTGCTGGTGGCGGGAGTCAGACCAGTCAGAACCAGATCTCCTCCCAGGATGACGTAGCGAGGGTCACTCTTGTCCAGTGTTGTCCCTGCCTGCACAGAGAGGCAATGTCTTGTCATCTTCCTTGTCGTCATCGTCAACGCTGCCTAGGCTTAACACAGTGCGCGCGTGTGTGTGCGTGCGTGCGTGTGTGCGTGTGTGTAAGTGTGTGCGTGCGTGCGTGTGTGTGTGTGTGCGTGCGTGCGTGTGTGTGTGTGTGTGTGCGTGCGTGTGTGCGTGCGTGCGTGTGTGTGTTTGTGTGTGTGTTGTGTGTGTGTGAGCATGAGTTTGTGTGTGTTTGTGCATATGTGTGTGCGTATGTGTGGATGCATGTGTATGTGATGTGCGTGCGTGCGTGCGTGCGCGTGTGTGCGCGCGCACGTTCAAATTCTTTATCTTGTAGGTTGGTGGTTGATATCTTTTTGTTGTTGAATTCAAATCGGCGTCTAGTGCGAATGATATTAATCTACAGCCTCAGGATCAGATGGTCGAAGCGGCCTGGTATACTGGAAGTTGCACTTTTCACCTGATTTCGCCCGGGTGTTTGATCAGGACATTTGAGCTGACTGGGATGTGCCTAGTATTACGCCCGGGTGTTTGATCAGGACATTTGAGCTGACTGGGATGTGCCTAGTATTACGCCCGGGTGTTTGATCAGGACATTTGAGCTGACTGGGATGTGCCTAGTATTACGCCCGGGTGTTTGATCAGGACATTTGAGCTGACTGGGATGTGCCTAGTATTACGCCCGTGTGTTTGATCAGGACATTTGAGCTGACTGGGATGTGCCTAGTAATTACGCCCGGGTGTTTTGATCAGGACATTTGAGCTGACTGGGAGTGTGTACTAGCGTTCACACGAAGCTGGCTTGGGTTGAGAGGCTCCACTATCACCATTCGGCTGGCTGGCTTGGCTGGCTGGGCGGCTGGCTGGCTGGTCGCGGGACGGGATTCTGTTCGTTGCGTGCATGTACGTGGACGTTGTTCTGTTTGTAACAACACTTTTCTCACAGCCCAAGCTTTTACTCCACAGTCCCCGCCCCCCCCCCCCCGCTGACAAATCAAGTATTTCCCAACCACGGTCCGGTGTCACAGGTCTCAGTAGCGCCTTTCCCCACAGCGTTAGGCTTCACCGGCTTCTTGATTTCGATGAGACCTTCAATCTTCTGGTTAGTTTGTCCTCGATGGAATGCGTGCGAATCTTCTCGCGATATCATCCCTTCTCTACATAAAGGCATTGTTACATTTGTTATTGTAGTTTTTCTCTGTTGTTGGTGTTGTTATGTTGTTGCCATTTATTGGGTCTCCAGCAAAGCCTTATTCCTACCGTCCTTCCTTGCTAATACTGGAATGCACTCCACCCCCACCCACCACCACCACACACACACCACACACACACCACACAGAACACACACAACCCACACACACACACACACACACACCACACAGAGAAACACCACCACACACACACACACACACCACAGAAACACACACACACAAACACACACACACACACACAGAAACATACACCACACAGAGACACATACACACACACACAGAACACACATACACCACACACACACACACACACAGAGAAACACACACACACACACACGCACCACACACACAGAAACACACACACACACACCACAACACACACACACCACAGAAACCACAACACACACACACACACACACACACACACACACAGAAACACACACACACACACACACACACACACACACACAGAGAGAAAACACACACACACACACACACACACACACACACACAGAAACACACAATACACACTCACACTCACACACTCTCTCTCTCTCACACACACACTCACGCACGCACACACACACACACACACACACACACACACACACACACACACACACACACACACACACACACAAAGACATACATATACACACACACGCAAGCACACACACACAAATACATACACACACACAAAAACACACACATACACACGCACATACATACATACACATATACACACACGCGCGCATGCTCCCACGTACATACACAAACACACACACATATACACACACACACACACGCACGCATGCACGCGCGCGCATACGCATGCACGCGAGCGAGCACGCGCACACACACACACACACACACACACACACACACACACACACACACACACACAAAGAGATAAAATGTCACCTGTTAATCTGTGTTTGTGTTTTGTGCCCAATGAAAATTAAGGCGAAAATTTGAATCTCTATGCGTCTTGTAATTCAAAGCGACTTTATTTATCGTCTTTTGTTTGGTTCTAGCCGTAGAGCAGGTCTTGGGAGGGGTGGGGGTGAGGGGGAGGGGGTGAGGAGGGGTGGGGGGGGGGAGGGAGGGGGGGTGGGAATGCAACCAACCGCCCAACACGGCGGGCGTGTCCCTGGCATCTCTGGGAGACACAGTGAGGGCGCCGGTCCTTCTCGGACCTCTGTGTGGACAGTTCTGTCCCAACAAGACACGTGGAAGATGCGCCTTAGACTGCAATGATGAAAACTTTCCATCTGGTTCCTCCATCCGGCAAAAGTTGTTGGCATACACACACACACACACAAACACGCACTCGCGCGCATGCACGCCCACATGTATAGTGCACCCTTCTTCCCCGTCCACCACTTTCATCATCCACTCCATACGTGCCGACACTAAGGAGCATCTGCACACTGTCAGTCAGCCCTTATCAACCAGTCAGATACAAATGCCTCAACAACACGCCTTCACTTCAACAAATAAAAAGCCATCAAAATCATTCAGGAAAAAATCCTACCAAATAAAAACACCAATGACCGTCACCACCACAACCACCACCATTGTCACCACTACTACCATCATTGTCACCCCCACTACCACCACCATTGTCACCACCACTACCACCACCATTGTCACCACCACTACCACCACCATTGTCACCACCACTACCACCACCGTTGTCACCACCACTACCACCACCATTGTCACCACCATTGTCACAACCACTACCGCCATTGTCACCACCACTACCACTACCATCGTCACCACCACTACCCCCATTGTCACCACCGCTACCACTACCATTGTCACCACCACTACCACCACTACCACCACCATTATCACCACCTCTACCACCACCATTGTCACCACCACTATCAAAAACGTGAAGATGCGTGACTCAGTTCTTGACGTCATCATAAACACACACTCTCGCACACACACGCACGCACACGCACGCACACACGCACGCTCGCACACACTTTCTCCTATTAAACAAGCAACTAATACCAACCGTTCCGCCGACCCATCCACAGACCATCCGACCTGTCGATCCACTGACCGACTGACTGAGCCACTGACCGATTGACTGACCGACTGAGTCACTGACCGACTGAGCCACTGACCGACTGACTGACCGACTGACTGACCGACTGAGTCACTGACCGACTGAGTCACTGACCGACTGAGCCACTGACCGACTGACTGAGCGACTGAGCCACTGACCAAGCAGACCAAGAGACTCACGCTGTACAAGCAGGCTGGCCGTGGCGACCGCGGAGCCGAAGACGTTTGCTGGCAGTGCAGACGTAGTTCCCCCTGGTTGAAGTGCTCCACGTTCGTCAAGGTCAGCGTGCCGTCTGCACCAATGGCGGCATTCAGAGGCACGTGACCCTGGGTCTGCAGCAGGAGTCACGTGATGTAACGTTTGAGAAATTCAACGAATGTTTCTACCAGTCTCCAGAGCGGTTACTGTTTAGTTGACCTGTCCAACTCCGCAAACAAAATCATTATAAACATGTTCGTGAACGTAGGGCGTGCGACGACCACAGCAAAAGGTGGTGAGATGATAGACACCCGGCTGTAGCGTGTCCCCATGTGGGTTGGGAGTAAGAACAGGCTCCCACGTCCTCCTAGCGATTGCAAAAAGGCAGATAACTAGGGACATTATGTCTTGACTTCCTCTCACACTTACCAACGCTGAAGATGTTTCGTGATCAGTAGCCTCACATAGCCTACAAAGGCAGATATGCCATAAAAGTCCTTTCATTCATTTATTCGTTCGTTCATTCATTCTGTGGTATGGTTGTGAATGGGGGCAGGTTAGGGTCAAGTGGAACGGAAGAAAAGATACGGCAGGGAGAAGTGGTGGAGTGCACGTAGTCATTTCACAAGAGGGGGAGAAAGAAAGAGAGAGAGAGAGAGAGAGAGAGGCGAGAGACAGAGAGAGAGAAATAGAGATAGAGAGAGATAAATAGAAAGAGAGATAGATAGAGAGAGATAGATAGAGAGAGATAGAGAGAGAGTGAGAGAGAGATAGAGAGAGAGTACAGGTAAAACAATACACGTACTCATTTCACAAGAGATAAAGAACAGGTAAATACTACACGTACTCATTTCACAAGAGAGAGAGAGAGAGAGAGAGAGAGAGAGAGAGAGGAGGGGGGGGAGACAGAGAGAGAGAGAGAGTGAGAGAGAGAGAGAAGAGAGTGAGAGAGAGAGAAGAGAAGAGAGAAGAGAGTACAGGTAAAACAATACACGTACTCATTCTACAAGAGATAGGGACAGGTAAATATTACACGTACTCATTCCACAAGAGCGGTTCAACAATCTTTTCCCCAGAACTGCCGGAGTATCGTGTCACTGCTTGTTTGTTTGTCTCAATGTGTCGGTCTTTCCGTAGGTCTTATCGCCTTTCTGTCCATTTTACCCTGTCTGCCTGCCTGCCTGTTTGTCTTTTTCTTTGTCTCTCTCTGTCTCTGCCTCTCTCTCTCTCTCTCTCTCGTCTCTCTCTGTCTGTCTGTCTGTCTCTCTCTCTCTCTCTCCTCTCCTCCTCTCTCTCTCCTCTCCTCCCTCCTCTCTCTCTCTCTCTCTTTCCCGCTCTCTCTCTCTCTCTCTCTCTCTCTCTCTCTCTCTCTCTCTCTCTCTCTTCCCTCTCTGCCTCTCTCTCTCTCTCTCTCTCTCTCTCAAACGCATCCTCCAGAGCACACAACCCCAATTTCCTTACACACATGGTAAGAAACAGATGCAGGATCTCCCTTCCCCATAGATTAGTTCCACTGCCAAGCCCTCAATTTCCATCGCCACTTTCTCTCTCAGTTTCAGTCAGCCAAGCGCACACTCCCCCACTGCCCGTCCCTTTCCTTCCGGCTCCTGCTCCGTCTCCCTTCCCAAGGCGGGATTCCCAGGGCTATGCGTACGCAATCCAAAGCAATCCAAAGCAATCCAAAGCAATCCAGAGCAAATCCAAAGCAATCCAAAGCAATCCAAAGCAATCCAAAGCAATCTAAAACAATCCAAAGCAATCCAAAGCAATCCAAAGCAATCCAAAGCAATCCAAAGCTATACAAAGCAATCCAAAAGGCATTTCCGGTCTTCAAAAAAAGTGATAGATGTAATCATACGAAACGTCCAATTAGTCAATTCGTGTAATAACCCGTTACCAAAACCAGACACTCTCTGCTTCTCTGTGCCAGGTTTGATACTGACCCTGTATGATGGCAGTAATGACTTTAGAATAATGATAGCGGAAACGCCCTTTGATTGCTTTGGGTTGCCTATCCCTGGTCTGGGAAACTCGCTCGTGTTTTGTCACCTACCCCTGGGGAAGGCCCACGAAATGGAGGGCTTGGGGGAGCCGGAAGCCACACAGCGGAAGCTGACGCTCTGACCCTGGTTGGACCGAGGCGGACTGCGGGGTCAGGGAGCATGAGGGGCTTTCCTAGGTACAGACACGAGGTCAAGTTGACCACTTCAATTAACTTCTCGCAGCCCCGCCCACAGCGCGCACCGCCAGCCATATCGGCGTGCGAGTACTTGTCATCATCTCATGCAGTCTCCACGTTGAAGGAGTCTACTTGGACAAGAGGACTCGTGATGAAAAAAAGTC
>JAWQFJ010018384.1:0-18829 GCA_034096865.1 Theodoxus fluviatilis
GTTTGAAAAGAAAGTGATTTATTTAGGTCGTAAACTCGAAAACCTCCCCCCCTCAAAATCAGTTGACGGAATGGCCAACTCAATATCGAGTCAAACAGAGTTATCTTTTCCTACTAAGTCGTTGTATTATATTTAACTCTTTTTTTGTTGCAACTGTGCAGTGTGCGAGTGTTGGAATGCTTTGTATGAATGTAGACTTTTCATTGTAAACGCCATGAGCTTGCCTATTAGGGAAGGTATGGGCGTATAAGTAGTCTGTATTATTATTATTATTATTATTATTATTATTATTATTATTATTATTATTATTATTATTATTGTGCGTGAATGAGTACGAATGCACATGTCTGGGGTGAACATCTATAATTATAATACACCTCCTCCTCTGTGTGACTGTGTGAGTGTTAATTCAGCGTCTATGACATGCCAAAGCAAAACAAAACATGTCATAATAGGAGCTTCCTGAACCTATCCATCATGTTTAAAATATATGGTCGATTGTTTCCTGGGCCAATAGACTGCAAAGGGGTTTAGGGAAAAGAACGTTATAAATGCTTTGCAAACACTCCGCCATATCAATTCTCTAATGGTAGAGCGTTGGACTCTTGGTCATGCATGACCAGGTTCGATTCTGAGCTGAAACTTTTTTTTCTCTCTTTTTTCGAGAGGTTGTGGATTCGAACCCGACCTGGTTTTTTGTGTTTTTGTGTGTGTGTGTTTTTCCCCCCTCTTTTCTCAAGAGGTTGCGGGTTCTTCACAGACCCGTGTGTCAGAGAACTATTTGTCATAGAACTGCATTTGCCAGGCGGCGCCACAACCAGCAGTCGCCACTGGGAGGCACCAAGCACAGTCGCCTGGACTCTCCTGCCTTGAGGGGTCAGCCAGGCCAGGACAGCACCCAAGGCCATGACCTTCAGCCTGCACGGCCTTTGGGAGGGGATAGGGCAAGTAGCTGCAGCTTTTTTGGTTTGTTTCCTAGAGAAGATGGAGCAAGGTGCAAGTGGTGTGTAAGAGAGATGGAGTAAGGTGCAAGTGGTGTGTAAGAGAGATGGAGCGAGGTGCAAGTGGTGTGTAAGGGAGATGGAGCGAGGTGCAAGTGGTGTGTAAGAGAGATGGAGCGAGGTGCAAGTGGTGTGTAAGAGAGATGGAGCGAGTTGCAAGTGGTGTGTAAGAGAGATGGAGCGAGTTGCAAGTGGTGTGTAAGACTAAGAGAGATGGAGCGAGTTGCAAGTGGTGTGTAAGAGAGATGGAGGGAGGTGCAAGTGGTGTGTAAGAGAGATGGAGCGAGTTGCAAGTGGTGTGTAAGAGAGATGGAGCGAGGTGCAAGTGGTGTGTAAGAGAGATGGAGCGAGGTGCAAGTGGTGTGTAAGAGAGATGGAGCGAGTTGCAAGTGGTGTGTAAGACTAAGAGAGATGGAGCGAGTTGCAAGTGGTGTGTAAGAGAGATGGAGGGAGGTGCAAGTGGTGTGTAAGAGAGATGGAGCGAGGTGCAAGTGGTGTGTAAGAGAGATGGAGCGAGGTGCAAGTGGTGTGTAAGAGAGATGGAGCGAGGTGCAAGTGGTGTGTAAGAGAGATGGAGCGAGGTGCAAGTGGTGTGTAAGAGAGATGGAGCGAGGTGCAAGTGGTGTGTAAGAGAGATGGAGCGAGGTGCAAGTGGTGTGTAAGAGAGATGGAGCGAGGTGCAAGTGGTGTGTAAGAGAGATGGAGCGAGGTGCAAGTGGTGTGTAAGGGAGATGGAGCAAGGTGCAAGTGGTGTGTAAGAGAGATGGAGCGAGGTGCAAGTGGTGTGTAAGAGAGATGGAGCGAGGTGCAAGTGGTGTGTAAGAGAGATGGAGCGAGGTGCAAGTGGTGTGTAAGAGAGATGGAGCGAGGTGCAGTGTGTGTAAGGTGGCAGTGCAGTGGTGTGGTAAGAGAGATGGAGCGAGGTGCAAGTGGTGTGTAAGAGAGATGGAGCGAGGTGCAAGTGGTGTGTAAGAGAGATGGAGCGAGGTGCAAGTGGTGTGTAAGAGAGATGGAGCGAGGTGCAAGTGGTGTGTAAGAGAGATGGAGCGAGGTGCAAGTGGTGTGTAAGAGAGATGGAGCGAGGTGCAAGTGGTGTGTAAGAGAGATGGAGCGAGGTGCAAGTGGTGTGTAAGAGAGATGGAGCGAGGTGCAAGTGGTGTGTAAGAGAGATGGAGCGAGGTGCAAGTGGTGTGTAAGAGAGATGGAGCGAGGTGCAAGTGGTGTGTAAGAGAGATGGAGCGAGGTGCAAGTGGTGTGTAAGAGAGATGGAGCGAGGTGCAAGTGGTGTGTAGAGAGATGGAGCGAGGTGCAAGGGGTGTAAGAGAGATGGAGCGAGGTGCAAGTGGTGTGTAAGAGAGATGGAGCGAGGTGCAAGTGGTGTGTAAGAGAGATGGAGAGGTGCAAGTGGTGTGTAAGAGAGATGGAGCGAGGTGCAAGTGGTGTGTAAGAGAGATGGAGCGAGGTGCAAGTGGTGTGTAAGAGAGATGGAGCGAGGTGCAAGTGGTGTGTAAGGGAGATGGAGCGAGGTGCAAGTGGTGTGTAAGAGAGATGGAGCGAGGTGCAAGTGGTGTGTAAGAGAGATGGAGCGAGGTGCAAGTGGTGTGTAAGGGAGATGGAGCGAGGTGCAAGTGGTGTGTAAGGGAGATGGAGCGAGGTGCAAGTGGTGTGTAAGGGAGATGGAGCGAGGTGCAAGTGGTGTGTAAGAGAGATGGAGCGAGGTGCAAGTGGTGTGTAAGAGAGATGGAGCGAGTTGCAAGTGGTGTGTAAGAGAGATGGAGCGAGGTGCAAGTGGTGTGTAAGGGAGATGGAGCAAGGTGCAAGTGGTGTGTAAGAGAGATGGAGCGAGGTGCAAGTGGTGTGTAAGAGAGATGGAGCGAGGTGCAAGTGGTGTGTAAGGGAGATGGAGCGAGGTGCAAGTGGTGTGTAAGACTAAGAGAGATGGAGCGAAGTGCAAGTGGTGTGTAAGAGAGATGGAGCGAGGTGCAAGTGGTGTGTAAGAGAGATGGAGCGAGGTGCAAGTGGTGTGTAAGAGAGATGGAGCGAGTTGCAAGTGGTGAGTAAGAGAGATGAAATGCTGGGGTTGGACGCAAATAAACCTAAAAGAAAAAAAGAAGTGACGCTAGGTCCGAGATAAATTGTAATCTTTCTTGTTAAAGAAAAGTGGCTCTGAGAAGGGCTGTTTTTGTTGGCTGATCAGTGGTGTGTGTGAGGACCCGGGGACCAGGCAGAGGTGGTTGTCTTTCCATTCAGTCACCAAAGCCAGTATCGGGAGATCAATCATTGTTTTCACCCTTATCGGTGTCTCGGGGATGAAGAGTCGTCAAAATGTGTGATGTGGGTTGCAGGTGTGTGATGCCATCATGCGTGATGTGGGTTGCAGGTGTGTGATGCCATCATGCATGATGTGGGTTGCAGGTGTGTGATGCCATCATGTGTGATGTGGGTTGCAGGTGTGTGATGTGGGTTGCAGGTGTGTGATGTGGGTTGCAGGTGTGTGATGCCATCATGTGTGATGTGGGTTGCAGGTGTGTGATGTGGGTTGCAGGTGTGTGATGTGGGTTGCAGGTGTGTGATGTGGGTTGCAGGTGTGTAATGTGGGTTGCAGGTGTGTGATATGGGTTGCAGGTGTGTGATGTGGGTTGCAGGTGTGTGATGTGGGTTGCAGGTGTGTGATGTGGGTTGCAGGTGTGTGATGTGGGTTGCAGGTGTGTAATGTGGGTTGCAGGTGTGTGATGCCATCATGTGTGATGTGGGTTGCAGGTGTGTGATGTGGGTTGCAGGTGTGTGATGTGGGTTGCAGGTGTGTGATGTGGGTTGCAGGTGTGTGATGTGGGTTGCAGGTGTGTGATGTGGGTTGCAGGTGTGTGATGTGGGTTGCAGGTGTGTGATGTGGGTTGCAGGTGTGTGATGTGGGTTGCAGGTGTGTGATGTGGGTTGCAGGTGTGTGATGCCATCATGTGTGATGTGGGTTGCAGGTGTGTGATGTGGGTTGCAGGTGTGTGATGTGGGTTGCAGGTGTGTGATGTGGGTTGCAGGTGTGTGATGTGGGTTGCAGGTGTGTGATGTGGGTTGCAGGTGTGTGATGTGGGTTGCAGGTGTGTGATGTGGGTTGCAGGTGTGTGATGTGGGTTGCAGGTGTGTGATGCCATCATGTGTGATGTGGGTTGCAGGTGTGTGATGTGGGTTGCAGGTGTGTGATGTGGGTTGCAGGTGTGTGATGTGGGTTGCAGGTGTGTGATGCCATCATGTGTGATGTGGGTTGCAGGTGTGTGATGCCATCATGTGTGATGTGGGTTGCAGGTGTGTGATGTGGGTTGCAGGTGTGTGATGCCATCATGTGTGATGTGGGTTGCAGGTGTGTGATGTGGGTTGCAGGTGTGTGATGCCATCATGTGTGATGTGGGTTGCAGGTGTGTGATGTGGGTTGCAGGTGTGTGATGTGGGTTGCAGGTGTGTGATGCCATCATGTGTGATGTGGGTTGCAGGTGTGGAATGCCATCATGCATGTTGTGGGTTGCAGGTGTGTGATGCCATCATGCATGATGTGGGTTGCAGGTGTGTGATGCCATCATGCATGATGTGGGTTGCAGGTGTGTGATGCCATCATGCATGTTGTGGGTTGCAGGTGTGTGATGCCATCATGCGTGATGTGGGTTGCAGGTGTGTGATGCCATCATGCATGATGTGGGTTGCAGGTGTGGAATGCCATCATGCATGTTGTGGGTTGCAGGTGTGTGATGCCATCATGCATGTTGTGGGTTGCAGGTGTGTGATGCCATCATGTGTGATGTGGGTTGCAGGTGTGTGATGCCATCATGTGTGATGTGGGTTGCAGGTGTGTGATGCCATCATGCATGATGTGGGTTGCAGGTGTGGAATGCCATCATGCATGTTGTGGGTTGCAGGTGTGTGATGCCATCATGCATGTTGTGGGTTGCAGGTGTGTGATGCCATCATGTGTGATGTGGGTTGCAGGTGTGTGATGCCATCATGTGTGATGTGGGTTGCAGGTGTGTGATGCCATCATGTGTGATGCCATCATGCGTGATGTGGGTTGCAGGTGTCGGACGCCATCATGCACTACTTCGTCAGCCACGTGCAGGCCAGTGATGACTATGAGAGGAAGAAGCAGCTGCGGAACTCCCTGTACCAAGTGCTGCAAGGCGTCTTCCCCTGTAAGGACCACGTCTTCCACGGTCTTAGTGGAGGCAGGGCAGCCAGTCTGCCTTTCCTTTCAGTCTGCGCAAGGAATGGCAGCTTTGACTTGTGTCAGTCAAGGCGAGAAACATTCATTTGCTGGTGCCTTTTTTCTGCATAAAGATAATGGTTGCTTGTTTTGTTGTTTTTTCCTTGAAGAATAAGAAACCTTTGTCCGTAGAAAGTTTGGGATTTGGTCTCATGTCTCTTGGGGATCTTGTGTACATTTTTCTCTGATTCACTGCGTGTTCGTGATTGTGAGAGTAATTGAAACCTTTTTGAAATACTTTTCCCAGTATCAAGATTTTGTAGAGTACAAAACCACCATCTGTCTTCTTATGATTAGGAACTTGTTTCTCCATAAAAGCGTGTTTTATGTATAATATATTTGTAATGTAAGTGAGACAATTAATTTTCATCATCTTTGCTTGTGTGCATGGAGGACTGTGTGGTTGCAGACTGCGGCCTCTACATCGTGGGTTCCTCTCTGAGCGGCTTTGCCACCAAGAGGAGCGATGTGGACATGTGCCTGATGCTGTCCGAGGACTACGTAAGTCTCTCTGCCCTCGTCTGGTCTTCTGCCATTCAATGCAATGAAGGTCTCACTAGCTGGGTGTCTTCAGCTTGATGAAGACTGAATCTTTGGAACTGATCACTTCACAGAAGAAAGAACAAGTTTAGGAAGAAAAATCCAAAAGCTTGGTAGAACACTATTTAGATACTGGTCCACAGCTTGTTTCCGATGAAAGGGGTTTGATGGAGGTAAAAGTTGTGGGTTTGCACCCCTACACATACGTCTCAAGCCTATGTATGCTTTGGTGTTATCTTCAAGGCAGACGGAGTCATTCTGTACAAGCAGTGTCACCAGCCATGCCCCAAGCACAGAGGGGAATCCAGTGAAAACAGTCAGGTTCAGCAGCGCTGCACTCCCTTGGAAGCGTCCCCACCCACGCTTGCTCTGCTGCTGGCAGCGCTGTGCTGAAGTCCAAAACTTCCTGGCAGTGTCTGGGGTTGGCTTCAGGGCAGGGAGTGTAAACACACCTGTATGCAAGTGTCATGGAGTCCAGGTGGCATTGATTGACACTCGCCCAGGTGTCATGACTGTCTGTCCTGTATGCACGTGTCATGGAGTCCAGGTGGCATTGATTGACTCTCACCCAGGTGTCATGACTGTCTGTCCTGTATGCAAGTGTCATGGAGTCCAGGTGGCATTGATTGACTCTCACCCAGGTGGCATTGATTGTCTCTCACCCAGGTGTCATGACTGTCTGACCTGTATGCAAGTGTCATGGAGTCCAGGTGGCATTGATTGACTCTCACCCAGGTGTCATGACTGTCTGTCCTGTATGCACGTGTCATGGAGTCCAGGTGGCATTGATTGTCTCTCACCCAGGTGTCATGACTGTCTGTCCTGTATGCACGTGTCATGGAGTCCAGGTGGCATTGATTGACTCTCACCCGGGTGTCATGACTGTCTGTCCTGTATGCAAGTGTCATGGAGTCCAGGTGGCATTGATTGACACTCGCCCAGGTGTCATGACTGTCTGTCCTGTATGCAAATGTCATGGAGTCCAGGTGGCATTGATTGACTCTCACCCAGGTGTCATGACTGTCTGTCCTGTATGCAAGTGTCATGGAGTCCAGGTGGCATTGATTGTCACTCACCCAGGTGGCATTGATTGTCTCTCACCCAGGTGTCATGACTGTCTGTCCTGTATGCAAGTGACATGGAGTCCAGGTGGCATTGATTGTCTCTCACCCAGGTGGCATTGATTGTCACTCACCCAGGTGTCATGACTGGCTGTCCTGTATGCAAGTGTCATGGAGTCCAGGTGGCATTGATTGTCACTCACCCAGGTGTCATGACTGTCTGTCCTGTATGCAAGTGTCATGGAGTCCAGGTGGCATTGATTGACTCTCACCCAGGTGTCATGACTGTCTGTCCTGTATGCACGTGTCATGGAGTCCAGGTGGCATTGATTGTCACTCACCCAGGTGTCATGACTGTCTGTCCTGTATGCAAGTGTCATGGAGTCCAGGTGGCATTGATTGACTCTCACCCAGGTGTCATGTCTGTCTGCCCTGTATGCAAGTGTCATGGAGTCCAGATGTCATGACTGTCTGTCCTGTATGCAAGTGTCATGGAGTCCAGGTGTCATGACTGTCTGTCCTGTATGCAAGTGTCATGGAGTCCAGGTGGCATTGATTGTCTCTCACCCAGGTGTCATGACTGTCTGTCCTGTATGCACGTGTCATGGAGTCCAGGTGGCATTGATTGTCACTCACCCAGGTGGCATTGATTGACTCTCACCCAGGTGGCATTGATTGTCACTCACCCAGGTGGCATTGATTGTCACTCACCCAGGTGTCATGACTGTCTGTCCTGTATGCACGTGTCATGGAGTCCAGGTGGCATTGATTGTCACTCACCCAGGTGGCATTGATTGTCACTCACCCAGGTGTCATGACTGGCTGTCCTGTATGCAAGTGTCATGGAGTCCAGGTGGCATTGATTGACTCTCACCCAGGTGTCATGACTGTCTGTCAGTGCTACTACAAAAAGCTACATGGAATGACTTCCTCAGGTGGGCCACACTAGTGGACTCATCCACAGAGAGGGGTGCGGGCCACACTAGTGGACTCATCCACAGAGAGGGGTGCGGGCCACACTAGTGGACTCATCCACAGAGAGGGGTGCGGGCCACACTAGTGGACTCATCCACAGAGAGGGGTGCGGGCCACACTAGTGGACTCATCCACAGAGAGGGGTGCGGGCCACACTAGTGGACTCATCCACAGAGAGGGGTGCAGGCCACACTAGTGGACTCATCCACAGAGAGGGGTGCGGGCCACACTAGTGGACTCATCCACAGAGAGGGGTGCAGGCCACACTAGTGGACTCATCCACAGAGAGGGGTGCGGGCCACACTAGTGGACTCATCCACAGAGAGGGGTGCAGGCCACACTAGTGGACTCATCCACAGAGAGGGGTGCGGGCCACACTAGTGGACTCATCCACAGAGAGGGGTGCAGGCCACACTAGTGGACTCATCCACAGAGAGGGGTGCGGGCCACACTAGTGGACTCATCCACAGAGAGGGGTGCAGGCCACACTAGTGGACTCATCCACAGAGAGGGGTGCGGGCCACACTAGTGGACTCATCCACAGAGAGGGGTGCAGGCCACACTAGTGGACTCATCCACAGAGAGGGGTGCGGGCCACACTAGTGGACTCATCCACAGAGAGGGGTGCAGGCCACACTAGTGGACTCATCCACAGAGAGGGGTGCGGGCCACACTAGTGGACTCATCCACAGAGAGGGGTGCGGGCCACACAAGCTGACGGGCCGCAGCTCTGATTCAGGGTTGATAATACTCAAAACGGGGCCACGTTGCCTTGCCAACTGCAAATGTCATGTTTCATAGAAATCCAGCAAATAGCACCTTTCTGCACCATTTTCACATTTCTTTTTCTCCCCCAAATATTTGCTAGCTTTCCTTCCCCCCCTCATTCTAGTCCACTAGTGTGGCCCATCTCAGAAAGTCATTCCATCACCCACAAAAAGTTTGAGTGTCCACACTGATGAGAAGATTTCTGGTGACTATGCACTTATCATTGCAAACATCTCACTAGTAAGTCACCAGAACGTGTTTTGGGTGTCCTCGCACACAGCAATATTTCTGGCGACTATGCACTTGTCATTGCAAAGATCGTGCTTGCACATTGCCAGAACTATTTTCCGTTGAGTTGCTACTGAATAGCAACATGTTCTTTTTTTTTTTGGCCTGTAATAAAGTGTACGCAAGCATCCAATCAAATGGGTTCTTGCTTGTGATGTAAAAGTAGAGTTGTGTCCATCCAAATGTCCTAACGGCGGCCTACCCTTTTTCGTTTTAAAACTTCTGTGGCTTCTGCTACTTCATTTACCAGTTGTAAGATGTCCTGACAGCTGAATATGAATTTCCTTTACAGCTGTACGTCACTACATCTTTCTAATGTGTGCACTCTGTCCTTAAGAAACCAACTTGCCACGTGTGAGACTGTCTGAATAGCTCATCCTTGTAGATGGGTAGTGTGTGTGTTTTCATCAACAGAAAACTTGATCAGCATATTGTTTCCTTTCAGATTGATCAGAAGAAAGAAGCCACAGAAATACTGTTTGCCATTCACAGATCCATTCGGAAATGCTGTAAGTCTTGTCAAGTCTTTCCCTGTGCTGTGCACTCCATGCATTGCAGCTGTTGAAGCTCTCCTGTGAGTAACTAATATTTCTGGAGTGAGTAGGTGAATTGTAACACAACAACAGCTTCTAGATTTGTGTCCATGCCCTGCCCCCCGTCCTATGATGCGAGGCGCCCATTTCCCCTCTGTGCATCCGAGGACGTACTGACACAGCTGCTTGTCCGGGTGTAACTCTGGCTGCCTCAGTGCATGCCTGCCTCTGTAGCAAGAGGACAGTTTACTGATGTAGTTCTCCTTTTCTTCTTGCAGCATTTGTGAGGGAGTCGGAGGTGATTCGGGCCAAGGTTCCCATTCTCAAGTTCAAGGACTCCATAAGGTGAGGAGAGCTGCCGGCACCAGTCAGTAGCAGTGCATTGCCCCTGGAAGGTCTGGTCTGCAGGCATCCCCTGTGTGTAGGAGAGCTGCCGGCACCAGTCAGTAGCAGTGCATTGCCCCTGGAAGGTCTGGTCTGCAGGCATCCCCTGTGTGTAGGAGAGCTGCCGGGACAAGTCAGTAGCAGTGAATTGCCCCTGGAAGGTCTGGTCTGCAGGCATCCCCTGTGTGTAGGAGAGCTGCCGGCACCAGTCAGTAGCAGTGCATTGCCCCTGGAAGGTCTGGTCTGCAGGCATCCCCTGTGTGTAGGAGAGCTGCCGGCACCAGTCAGTAGCAGTGCATTGCCCCTGGAAGGTCCAGTCTGCAGGCACCCCCTGTGTGTAGGAGAGCTGCCGGCACCAGTCAGTAGCAGTGCATTGCCCCTGGAAGGTCTGGTCTGCAGGCATCCCCTGTGTGTAGGAGAGCTGCCGGCACCAGTCAGTAGCAGTGCATTGCCCCTGGAAGGTCTGGTCTGCAGGCATCCCCTGTGTGTAGGAGAGCTGCCGGCATCAGTCAGTAGCAGTGCATTGCCCCTGCAAGGTTCAGTCTGCAGGCACCCCCTGTGTGTAGGAGAGCTGCCGGCACCAGTCAGTAGCAGTGCATTGCCCCTGCAAGGTCCAGTCTGCAGGCACCCCCTGTGTGTAGGAGAGCTGCCGGCACCAGTCAGTAGCAGTGCATTGCCCCTGAAAGGTCCGGTCTGCAGGCACCCCCTGTGTGTAGGAGAGCTGCCGGCACCAGTCAGTAGCAGTGCATTGCCCCTGGAAGGTCCGGTCTGCAGGCACCCCCTGTGTGTAGGAGACCTGCCGGCACCAGTCAGTAGCAGTGCATTGCCCCTGAAAGGTCTGGTCTGCAGGCACCCCCTGTGGGTTGGGGGTGATAATTGACCCACGGCATCTCCCTACATGATTTATAAGAGGCGAAAACTAGGGACATTGATTTGCACTCTGAACTATTCTAGTGATTTTTTTGCTCGTTGACCTTACATAGCCTACAAAGACTGGCAGGCCACAAGCCTCCATCTTTGTCTGCAGGCGCGCGGGATGGCGCCCAGGGCATGGGAGCAGACCAGCTGTCTCTTGTTTCTCGCCTCAACTTCCTTGCGTTGTTGTGGATGTGTATCTGCATTGTACACCACTGTGGTCACTTGAGCCTGAAAAGACTGGGTTTTTTCCTCTCACAATGTCTCATGCAAAATGTTTCTGTAAAATCTCAGTTACGCTACCACCACAAAAAAAAAAGTGTTGCTAACCGTTAAGGTAACGTAAGGGTTGGTAGGTTGGCCTGACTTTTTTTCTGTTTTTTCTTTTCAGAAGAGGCCAGATTGATCATAAATCAAAATTTTTTTTCTTTGAAATCACTTTAAAAAAAATCAAATGACAGACTCCCTGAGTGCTCACAGGGCGGGGAAGATGGGACGGTGTGCAGTTTGTTGTGTAGGCAGGGAAGATGGGACGGTGTGCAGTTTGTTGTGAAGGGCAGGGAAGATGGGACGGTACACAGTTTGTTGTGTAGGGCAGGGAAGATGGGACGGTATGCAGTTTGTTGTGTAGGGCAGAAAAGATGGGACGGTATGCAGTTTGTTGTGTAGGCAGGGAAGGTGGGACGGTATGCAGTTTGTTGTGTAGGGCAGGGAAGATGGGACGGTGTGCAGTTTGTTGTGTAGGGCAGGGAAGATGGGACGGTGTGCAGTTTGTTGTGAAGGGCAGGAAAGATGGGACGGTACGCAGTTTGTTGTGTAGGGCAGGGAAGATGGGACGGTATGCAGTTTGTTGTGTAGGGCAGGGAAGATGGGACGGTACGCAGTTTGTTGTGTAGGCAGGGAAGGTGGGACGGTATGCAGTTTGTTGTGTAGGCAGGGAAGATGGGACGGTATGCAGTTTGTTGTGTAGGGCAGGGAAGATGGGACGGTATGCAGTTTGTTGTGTAGGCAGGGAAGGTGGGACGGTATGCAGTATGTTGTGTAGGGCAGGGAAGATGGGACGGTGTGCAGTTTGTTGTGTAGGGCAGGGAAGATGGGACGGTGTGCAGTTTGTTGTGAAGGGCAGGAAAGATGGGACGGTACGCAGTTTGTTGTGTAGGGCAGGGAAGATGGGACGGTATGCAGTTTGTTGTGTAGGGCAGGGAAGATGGGACGGTACGCAGTTTGTTGTGTAGGCAGGGAAGGTGGGACGGTATGCAGTTTGTTGTGTAGGCAGGGAAGATGGGACGGTATGCAGTTTGTTGTGTAGGGCAGGGAAGATGGGACGGTACGCAGTTTGTTGTGTAGGCAGGGAAGGTGGGACGGTATGCAGTTTGTTGTGTAGGCAGGGAAGATGGGACGGTGTGCGGTTTGTTGTGTAGGCAGGGAAGATGGGACGGTGTGCAGTTTGTTGTGTAGGGCAGGGAAGATGGGACGGTGTGCAGTTTGTTGTGAAGGGCAGGGAAGATGGGACAGTGTGCAGTTTGTTGTGAAGGGCAGGGAAGATGGGACGGTACGCAGTTTGTTGTGTAGGCAGGGAAGGTGGGACGGTATGCAGTTTGTTGTGTAGGGCAGGGAAGATGGGACGGTGTGCAGTTTGTTGTGTAGGCAGGGAAGGTGGGACAGTGTGCAGTTTGTTGTGTAGGGCAGGGAAGATGGGACAGTGTGCAGTTTGTTGTGTAGGGCAGGGAAGATGGGACAGTGTGCAGTTTGTTGTGAAGGGCAGGAAAGATGGGACGGTGTGCAGTTTGTTGTGTAGGGCAGGGAAGATGGGACGGTGTGCAGTTTGTTGTGTAGGGCAGGGAAGATGGGACGGTGTGCAGTTTGTTGTGAAGGGCAGGAAAGATGGGACGGTATGCAGTTTGTTGTGTAGGGCAGGGAAGATGGGATGGTATGCAGTTTGTTGTGTAGGGCAGGGAAGATGGGACGGTACGCAGTTTGTTGTGTAGGCAGGGAAGGTGGGACGGTATGCAGTTTGTTGTGTAGGGCAGGGAAGATGGGACGGTATGCAGTTTGTTGTGTAGGGCAGGGAAGATGGGACAGTACGCAGTTTGTTGTGTAGGCAGGGAAGGTGGGACGGTATATAGTTTGTTGTGTAGGCAGGGAAGGTGGGACGGTACGCAGTTTGTTGTGTAGGGCAGGGAAGATGGGACGGTGTGCAGTTTGTTGTGTAGGGCAGGGAAGATGGGACGGTGTGCAGTTTGTTGTGTAGGGCAGGGAAGATGGGACGGTATGCAGTTTGTTGTGTAGGGCAGGGAAGATGGGACGGTATGCAGTTAATCGTTTTCCATCTTCTTTTTTATATGATTATAAAAGAAGTTTAGGGTCGACAGGAAAAAAGGGTCAGTCAGGTTACCATAGCTACAACTTTTTTTGCTTGCCTTACTGGTACGTGTACAGCAGCACTAGCAGTGTTTTGATGCAATCCGTTTACGCAAGTTTTACTCCGTGGAGCTAAGAGTTGGTCTCTTGCAGCATCTTTGCTTTATTCAGCCTTTGTCAGCAGATTTCCTGCTGTAGGGTCAAAGGTCTTTTTTTCATGGTATCGGGTATTCTTGATGCAGAAGATTTTCTCTGAATACAAGTCTCATATGCAGTTGTTGTGCTGAGTATGAACATTTCATCGACATCTTTTTTTGTGTACAATGGACTCATTTGTTTTTTTACTGTCGGTCCTATTCTTCCTCAGCCTTGTGGAATGTGATCTGAACATCAACAACTCGGTTGGAATCAGAAACACCCATCTTCTCAGATACTACGCAAATGGTAAGTGCACTGAAATGCAACTGCGTTTATTTCTAGGATGAATGTCTTGTGAACAATTATATTTCAATTCCAGAGATGGAGGAATATTTTGCCTTATTTTTATTTGTAATGGAAGCTTAACCCTCTTCACCTTGAGACGGGTTTGTTTATTTTAAGTGGATATCCTTGAGACAAGAGAGTTAACGTGTGACAAATCACCCCCCGGGTATAAACAAAATGAATAAAAAATACAAAGAGGCAATGATCACTCACCTTTTATTGGTTTTCTCATCAGTAATACATTCTTCTACAAAATAGCAACCTCCATGAATGTATACAATCATGAGCAACCATCACAAAAAAATCAAAAGATGAAGAAAAATTCTGAATTACTCATTCGGTCAAGAGGTTGCCCCAAAAATTTAGAGCAAAATCATGGAAAGCATGCAGAATCAAGAGTTTCTTCATGTAGAATGATCAGAGTATCACTGCAGAAGTTCTGCAGCAAATTGGGCACGTTATTACCTTTTTCACAGGTGAATTTACCACAAGAAGCAGCAACTCCCAGTTCCGATGCCCTTGCAAAGCTTTCTGCACTGTAACAAAATGTTCCTGTTAGGAAGTCTCTCCACTGTGTGCTTGTGGGTTGTTCAGATCTAAAGCCCATGCAAGTGAAGAGTTAACTCCCCTTTGACCACACACACACTGCCTTATGGTGGTTGACGCCGACTGACTCGACGAAATCGTCGATGTTGAACTTTGATAAGTTTGACGACCATGTCCCCGTAGTTCGCCAACTCCTCTTCTTCCTCAGATTCACTGCTTGCAGTCAGTGTGACTTCATCCGAATCTATGTCGATATTGCTCTCATCGGCATCGCGACTTCGACCAACAGATAGCTGCCAATGAGAGCGATATCGACATAGATTCGGATGAAGTCACACTGACTGCAAGCAGTGAATCTGAGGAAGAAGAGGAGCATGGAGGCAGCAGTCGGCGAACAATCACTCAACTTTAAAAAATTGTATTTCACGATCTAAGAAGCCGAATTTTACGTTGTTTACACTGAAATGAAGTTCAGCCACTGCTGGAACCGATGCACGAGAGCAGGGCGAGGTTACAGGGAATTCTGGGTAAATATGGCTGCTTCATGAATATGCATGTTGAGCGGGCGTTACCGGGCGTTCCAAGCGTTTAGACTGTGAATGTGATAAAAAGCGGGCACTGGCAGGCGCTCCAAGGCGAAGAGGGTTAAGGATAAATGAAACTTGAAGACTTGATTCTGTCATTTGTGGTAGAAGCTGGTTGAAGAGATTCCAGAAATCAGCGTCTGTTTCTGAGATCTGTAAAACGCTGATCATTCCTTGTTTCCCTCTCCATATCTGTTCCCTTTTCCTGGCTTCTCTGTCCAGACTTCTTTGACTTCCGTTGCAGCGGATCCGCGCGTGCGTCCCCTCATGCTGTTCATCAAGAACTGGGCGCGGTTCCACGACATCAACGACGCCCGCAAGATGACCATCTCCAGCTACTCCCTGGCACTCATGCTCGTCCACTACCTCCAAGGTGGCGGTGGTTGTTATCATTGTTGTAATCATTGTTGTTGATGTTGTTGTTCTTCTTGTTGTCATCTCTTGTCTCCAAGGTAGGGCACCCTAGGGTTTTGACCCCTTTGGATGTGGCTGGAAAAGGGTGGGCCCTAGCTGTGCAAGCTCATGTGACAGTGCCCCACACAATCATTTATCATCTTCTAATGATTTTGAGTTATGCACGCGTAAAAAAAGATGAGAGAACAAACTTTCAAATGGTGCACGTATTATGAAAAGTAATTGTGAAAAAGTTGTGAGCATTTGATGATCTGTACCAATATGTCAGATTTGGTGAAGCTTGCTGCTGATGTGCACTGGCCAGTCACAGGCGCTGTGTTTCAGAGCAAGGGAATCCCTTGTACTTTCTATGTCCAGGCCTGGCCAGATTTGACATGACTTTAGGGGAAAGCAGTACATCAATATCGCCTTCCCAGGCTGTATGTGCATGTGTGTGTGTCACTGTGTGTGTGTGTGTCTGTGTGTCAGTGTGTATGTATGTGTGTGTGTGTGTTTGCGTGTGTGTGTGTGTGTGTGTGCATGCGTATGTGTGTGTGTGTGTGTGTGTGTGTGTGTGTGTGTGTGTGTGTGTGTATGTGTGTGTGTGTCTGTGTTTCAGTGGGATCCTATCCCTCAGTACTGGTGTTGTGTGGTGTCTGTGTTTCAGTGGGATGCAATCCCTCAGTACTGGTGTTGTGTGGTGTCTGTGTTTCAGTGGGATGCTATCCCTCAGTACTGGTGTTGTGTGGTGTCTGTGTTTCAGTGGGATGCAATCCCCCAGTACTGGTGTTGTGTGGTGTCTGTGTTTCAGTGGGATGCAATCCCTCAGTACTGGTGTTGTGTGGTGTCTGTGTTTCAGTGGGATGCAATCCCCCAGTACTGATGTTGTGTGGTGTCTGTGTTTCAGTGGGATGCAATCCCCCAGTACTGATGTTGTGTGGTGCCTGTGTTTCAGTGGGATGCAATCCCCCAGTACTGGTGTTGTGTGGTGTCTGTGTTTCAGTGGGATGCAATCCCTCAGTATGGATGTTGTGTGGTGTCTGTGTTTCAGTGGGATGCAATCCCCCAGTACTGATGTTGTGTGGTGTCTGTGTTTCAGTGGGATGCAATCCCCCAGTACTGATGTTGTGTGGTGCCTGTGTTTCAGTGGGATGCAATCCCCCAGTACTGATGTTGTGTGGTGCCTGTGTTTCAGTGGGATGCAATCCCCCAGTACTGGTGTTGTGTGGTGCCTGTGTTTCAGTGGGATGCAATCCCCCAGTACTGATGTTGTGTGGTGTCTGTGTTTCAGTGGGATGCAATCCCCCAGTACTGATGTTGTGTGGTGTCTGTGTTTCAGTGGGATGCAATCCCCCAGTACTGGTGTTGTGTGGTGTCTGTGTTTCAGTGGGATGCAATCCCTCAGTATGGATGTTGTGTGGTGTCTGTGTTTCAGTGGGATGCAATCCCCCAGTACTGATGTTGTGTGGTGTCTGTGTTTCAGTGGGATGCAATCCCCCAGTACTGATGTTGTGTGGTGTCTGTGTTTCAGTGGGATGCAATCCCCCAGTACTGGTGTTGTGTGGTGTCTGTGTTTCAGTGGGATGCAATCCCCCAGTACTGATGTTGTGTGGTGCCTGTGTTTCAGTGGGATGCAATCCCTCAGTACTGATGTTGTGTGGTGTCTGTGTTTCAGTGGGATGCAATCCCCCAGTACTGATGTTGTGTGGTGCCTGTGTTTCAGTGGGATGCAATCCCCCAGTACTGATGTTGTGTGGTGCCTGTGTTTCAGTGGGATGCAATCCCCCAGTACTGATGTTGTGTGGTGTCTGTGTTTCAGTGGGATGCAATCCCCCAGTACTGCCCAGTCTGCAGCAACATTTTCCTGTGAGTATATTGTATTTCTATATTTTCTTCTCCCTCACTCCTCTGTGGGTAGTTTTGTGGAGAGCATACCTTTGAAACTTTGTGATCACTTCAGGATTATGCAGGGATGTTTATTGTAGCAGTGAGCTTTTTAGGAAGATACCTGCCAACCACTCTGTAGTTGATTTTATATGAGACCTGGTTTACATAACATGATGTGATTGCGAAGGAATTTTAAAATATGCTGCTGCCACCCCCGCTGAGCCCCACCCCCACCCCCCCACCCCCACCCACCCCACCTCCTCCTCCACTCTTGAGGGTATCTTCTGCTTGATCAGTCAAACTAGAAGTGTATGAATTGAAGTTTGTGACAATGGCCGGTCATCCCAGGTCTGTGCAGCCCATTTTTTAATGTTGCAAATCCATGTTGGTGTTGCAAATTCATGTGTTGGTGTTGCTGATCCAATTCTATGTTGGTGTTGCAAATCCAAATCCATGTGTTGGTTTTGTAAATGCAAATTCATGTGTTGGTGTTGCAATTCCATGTGTTGGTGTTGCAAATCCATGTGTTGGTGTTGCAATTCCATGTGTTGGTGTTGCAGATCCAAATCCCTGTGTTGTGTTGCAAATCCAAATCCCTGTGTTGTGTTGCAGATCCAAATCCCTGTCTGGTGTTGCAAATCCAAATCCCTGTCTGGTGTTGCAAATCCAAATCCCTGTCTTGTGTTGCAAATCCAAATCCATGTCTTGTGTTGCAAATCCAAATCCATGTGTTGGTGTTGCAGATCCAAATCCATGTGTTGGTGTTGCAGATCCAAATCCATGTGTTGGTGTTGCAGATCCAAATCCATGTGTTGGTGTTACAGATCCAAATCCATGTCTGATGTTGCGATGCATGTCCATGTCTGATGTTGTGATGCATGTCCATGTCTGATGTTGCGATGCATGTCCATGTCTGATGTTGCGATGCATGTCCATGTCTGATGTTGTGATGCATGTCCATGTCTGATGTTGTGATGCATGTCCATGTCTGATGTTGTGATGCATGTCCATGTCTGATGTTGCGATGCATGTCCATGTCTGATGTTGCGATGCATGTCCATGTCTGATGTTGCGATGCATGTCCATGTCTGATGTTGTGATGCATGTCCATGTCTGATGTTGCGATGCATGTCCAGGTCTGATGTCATTCTTTGCAGGCAAGGTTCCACCCAGACACCAACGTGCAAGACCTGCGTCTGGATGAAAGACTGCAGCTGCCAATGCAGCAGAACCAACTGTCACTTGGGGATTTGTTCCTGGGATTCCTGCAGTACTTCAGCTACAACATGGAGTATGCAGGGCTGGTTTTTCTCTCTCTGGCACTGGCTGTCAGTCTGACAGAGGTGGAGGAAAGAGATGGAGCTGTTGCTGTGTGGCATGGCTGTCAGTCTGACAGAGGTGGAGGAAAGAGATGGAGCTGTTGCTGTGTGGCATGGCTGTCAGTCTGACAGAGGTGGAGGAAAGAGATGGAGCTGTTGCTGTGTGGCATGGCTGGTTCAGTGTCTGGCACTGGCTGTCAGTCTGACAGAGGTGGAGGAAAGAGATGGAGCTGTTGCTGTGTGGCATGGCTGTCAGTCTGACAGAGGTGGAGGAAAGAGATGGAGCTGTTGCTGTGTGGCATGGCTGGTTCAGTGGAACAAAGCCTTTTTTGAATAAGGATGGATGCACTTGAGTTAGTTGTTCCAGGGACACTCCGTGAACTCGGTGCAGGAAAAGGAAATGTGTACAAGTGGTTCTGGCTTTACATCCAACTGTCTTTCAAGGAGGGGGTGTGTGGCAGAGTTTAGTACCACCGACCTGCGTGACTCGTTGCAAGCGGGTGTGATTGTAGAAGTGTGGATGGGGGACTGGTGGCAAGCGGATG
>JAWQFJ010018387.1:0-15000 GCA_034096865.1 Theodoxus fluviatilis
CGAGAGAGATAAGGAAGCTGCTTCAGGGGGATGTGCGCCCTCAGCAATCGCCTTCGCGACTAAATGTCACGACAGAACAATCCGTTGTCTTCTTTTTTTTGAGTTCGGTTCTCCGTACTCGACGCAGCCAAAACTCAGCCCCTCGTCATCTAGCGCGGCAGCCCAAGGGGGGGGCGGGTACCACGTCCACATCGCTGGGATCTCAACGGCCCCTGAAAATGCGCCATTAGCTAAATTATTGTTGCCACTGAAATGCATGTCACACCGTGATGCCACAGTCTTTTTTCTATGCGGTGTAATGCATGCCGAGGCAGATTACCCGGTCACAAATCCTACCTAAATGCTCAGACTGGATTCTTTTTGCTGAAAAGTACTACAAAATTATCGTAGATGAGAAGTGTGGTGAGTTTTCAGTTAAGCTGATTGAGCACTCATGCACACTCTGAGACAATCGACGACGCCTTGTGCCATCATCACATGCATCCACCCCCCCCGCACACAAATCTTTGATTACGCCCCACGCCACGTAATGCCGCCTTTGCGTGCCTACGCCTCCCGCAGTCGCCTACTTCTGTACTCCTATTGGCTCCAGCCTTACCCAGCCGCCTTCTCGTAGTGCACTACTCGCATATAGCGAGTTTCTGTACTTCTTCCTGTGCCGCGAAAGCATCCTGTCGTTGCTTAGTGATGCGAGCTTACCTCTCTTATATATTGATATGCAGTGTATAGCCATGATTATAACTCATCCCTATTCTTCTCGATATCTGATGTGAGCATCAAATACGTTAGTAAGTCCTAGCCGCGTTTTTCCTTCCCCCCTGTCCTTCGCTCCGTAGTATATATATCATTCGCTTCCATCACCACAACAAGTTTCCTTGAGAGGACAGTGTCCCGCTGTCGTAGATTTCCGGTAGCGACCACTAGTTGTGCTGCTTTGAACCGAAGTCTGTGCTACTCGCCGAGCATGCTGCTATTGTGTGACACCTTCGCAGTTTGCAGGTTGTTCACGGCTAGTCACTACGTGAGCCTGCTATGACGCCATTACACCGGTGCAAGAAATAAAGTAAATTGCGAAACAGCGCTGACGATCTACACGAGCAGCGGGCACTGTCCTCTCAAGAAACTTTGTGTGGATGAGTGGAAGCAAGAATTATAATACAGTTTCATGAGCACATTTCATGTGCACAAGTTTTATCCTCCAAACAGCGGCCGGCTGTGTACTACCACCTCCTCCACCACTCCAAGGAGTTTCGCATACGAATAGTTATCACCGCGGACTGGTTAATGCTGTCTCCAAAGAATTACAGAAGTATCCATGCTTGATTCGTGCGTCACGCACGCGTCATACGTGCGTGGCAAATCACGCTTTGTGTTGCGGGTTTTTTTACGTCAACAAGCGTCGATTGTCTCAGAGTGTTCATGTCTCAATCAGGCTAAACTGAAAACTCCCAGCACTTCTCATCTACAGGATGAACTTTTCAGGGCTAAAAGAATCCGTCTGAGCAATGGAATTTGTGACCGGAATCTCCTCCATGCATTACGCGCCAAGAAAAAAAGACTGTGGCATCACTGGTGTGACAGCATTTCGTGCAACAATAATTTAGCAATGCGCATTTTCATGCCGGTTGAAGCGAGTGGACGTGGTAGCTTGCACCGCCAGATGACGAGGCTGAGTTTGCTGCGCAGAGACGGGAACTGATTGTTTTGTCGTGACATTTTATCGCGAAGCTGATCTGAGGCGCACATCCCACCTGAAGCAACTTCCTTATCTCTCTCGTACATGTACATTCGCCAGTGCCTAGATGAGGCTTTGGTTTGAAACCCAATCTCAGGACACCATTCGCAGCTGTGTCGCTCCACCTCGCAGACGTGTCGTGAACACTGAATACAGAAAAGGTTTCTGAGAACGTTGTGTGTGGTCAAGTGTGTAGAAATCGACGTTGTGTTGCTGAGAAAAATACTGGCAGTGTGTGTGTGTGTACGAGGCTTCAAGACTTTCATCGCCTTCATTCCTTACCGGAGACCCTTTGGCTGCCGGAAGTCTGGATGGAAAAACTTAAGTCAAAGATAGGAAACATGTCATCATGACCGTTAGATAAGTGAGAATTACTGGGTATTGCATTTCTGGTTTGTCGGAATGAAATCAGTATTTTACCTAAAGGGTAAATGAGGGTTTCTCTTGTAGGCAGTTTTTCTCTTGTTGGTTGTGGGCTCATGACTGACAGAGGAAAATACGGATTGAGTCCTCCCTTTAAAATTTGCCCCCATTGTTATGATGCTTATGTCATCCAGTCATTTAGGCCTTTGATGTCCCTAGAAAAGCGGCACCACTTCGATGTTCTCATTTTAGCCAATTGTGAATGCAGGGGTATTTTTGGAGGCTCAAAATCCAGCGCTATGATGAACATTAACGAATACACGTTCAGTGTGGGTATTGTAACATCATGTCGGTATAATCAGTCATTTATGCTCAACATGGTTCATTGAGACATTTTGTTTTAAATCTATAATCATTGACAGTAGTGCCTGTGATATATTGTTAAATTCGGTGAATTGATTACTGCATAATACTGTTAATCACGTGACACCATTTTTCTTCACAGAAGCAAGTATCTGTGACGTGTTTATGTGCTCCTACAAAATGATGGCTTTCGCAACAGTGACACAGCCAAATCCTCGCACAGAAACTTTGGTTTCAATCACGGCAATTTCCAAAGCTTTGACAGGCAAAATTAGTTGTGCAAGCATCATGCTTATTTGCACACACTTGCAAACACCAGACAGAATCATCCAACAAAAATCATATAGTGCATTCGAGGCAGTGTCTGAGTCAACCTATTCAAAAAAGACCCGTTATTTTAAACAGTTCGAGACCACCAGATAGTCTGTCACCGTCCGGTCTCGTGATAAAATGAACGCATGCCATATAAATCACTAGCTTTCCTAAAATATCACCAAGAAGTAAAAACCAATTTTTCATTCCTGCACAAATGGTTTATATTATCAAATTTGTACATATTTAGTGCCGTATCCAGCTTAATGTTAGATGAAATAGTGTTGGGACTACTTTTAACGACAATTATACTATCCCGGAACCCTCTTCTAATTTGAAATGGCACGCATAATACTTGAGAATTAGTTAGATAACGTGACCAAAGGGTGCCATAAACTATTTGATAGTTTCTTTGGCCCAATATGGCATTTACCATTCACTGGGACGAGATGAAGTTTTGGCTGCTTTCGTTTAAAATGGGCTTTATAATGTCATCATGTCACTGTGGCAAATATTGTCTGGATGCGCTTTGCTTGGAATCTGTTCGAATGTTAAGAATGGATGTTGGAGAACATGTTTTAATCAATCTATCTGGAAAACATTAATTTCATTGCAGGCTATATTTTACTTGCTCGATGACATGTACAGGTAAAGTGGATATATCTAAGTGCCGGGGTCGGGTGTACAGTTACTGAAAAGAAGAGTAGAAGACAAGCAACCGACTGTTTCTTTCATGAGCAAGTCTGGCCCTGAAGAGGGCCGTTTGGGGGTTGTACTGCCGCCGATGCGGGCAATCACCGCTACAGGATGGAGAGGCAGCGGGTTGGCAGGGGCGAGCATCGCTGCACGCCCCTGCCAACCCGCTGCCTCTCCATCCTGTAGCGGTGATTGCCCGCATCGGCGGCAGTACAACCCCCAAACGGCCCTCTTCAGGGCCAGACTTGCTCATGAAAGAAACAGTCGGTTGTCTTCTACTCTTCTTTTCATGTACAGGTAAAGAATGTGCGAATAAAAAGTTATATAAACAGTGATTTTTATGAGGTATTATTTTGAAGCACCTGCGATGAGACAGTATGTAAAATGTCATGAGTATGCAAGAAGTTCATGAACAGAAGAGTAAACTGTGATTCGTCATTTGTAAATAGTATTGCACGGGATTGTATTTTTGGAAGGAGAATCAATAAAATGCGGGACATTGAGTGCTGTCTTTGTTTATGCATGTTACACAAATAATTCAATTCGTGCGGGAGTTGGCATATTTTTCTCTTGGAAAGTTTCGACTTCATTTTAGGCGATCGCAATGTTGGTAATTCTTAGTTTACTCACAGTAACGTCCCTTTCACTTATGAAAAATATCATGCCACGAAGCACATTTAGATTTTGCTTCTGATCTTAAGGATGCATCACATTTTTCAGACGTGACACTGTGATCACCCAGTGAACTGAACTTTCAAATTGTGAGAGTGGGGAAGAAAGAGTATTTCCAAGGCGATCTGTGTGTCACTGAATCCGCCTCACCTTGACGTCACCACACCATATTAAATTTTGCGAAATGCAACAATTTACTTTCTGGAGAGACAGCACTCATACAAAATTAAGTTGCTTACCAATCGGTGTATACAGTGAATTCTTTGTGTTCCGTACAAAGCTGGAGCCCTGATGAGAAAACACACCATCAAATATGAGGACACACGCAGAACCGAACCTACGACCCCTCCATTGACTTGCACACGCTCCTACCGTGCTAAGCATCCACGATACTCAATGAGTTTTGTACGAGTACACTCAAACATTTATTATCAAGTAGAACATGCCAAATTACAGGTTACAGCAACGCTGTCGCGGGTCGTCCTTATTCGTCCCCTATTTACTTTTCGTCTCTGTGTGTCTGAGAGAGAGAGAGAGAGAGAGAGAGAGAGAGAGAGAGAGAGAGAGAGAGAGAGAGAGAAATAGAGAGAAAGAGAAAGAGAGAGAGAAAGAGAGAGGGAGAGATAGAGACAGATAGAGGGAGAGAGACAGAGAATGAGGGGGAGAGAGAGAGAGAGACAGAGATAGAGATACACATACAGAGAAAGAGATAGAGGTAGATAGAAAGAGAAAGAGAGACAGAGAGAGAGAAGAGAGAGAGACAGAGAGAGAGACAGAGAGACGGACAGAGACAGAGAGAGAAAGAGAGACAGAGAGAGAGAGACAGAGAGAGAGACAGAGCGAGACAAAGAGAGAGAGAGAGACTTTATACTTTTTGTGAAAGACTTTAGACTTTATTTGTTTAGGCCAGCGACCCATCACAAGGGGTATATAAATATACCTGGCCACACCTTCAAGCTGAGCGCAATATCGTGTCAAACAACAGGCAAATTCAATCAATACAAACGATTTACATTCCTATGCGTGTGCAACAACTTTAGAATTGTTGGGGTATGAGTCACATCTAGATGACTTTAGATTGACAAACTGAGAGCCACTTGGATGCAGAAACAAGGGGAGAGAATTGTGGTACTTTATCAAAAACATCAAAACTTGTGGACTATATATGTGTGAAAAAGTCATGTCTGCTTAGTATGAGAGAGAGAGAGAGAGAGAGAGAGAGAGAGAGAGAGAGAGAGAGAAGAGAGAGATTTCCGCACGTCCATTCATGAGTTTATTATGGCAGAATTTATGTCGACACGGAGAACTCAGTCTGTGACAATTGCGTGGTTGCATTTCCTCCCGTTGTTGTCTACGTACCTCAACTGACTTTGAAACCGAGTTCAATCTGGGAAAGGGGTGAGACTGTTTACAGAGGATGAAAGTAGCGGATCACGACCTACTCCTGTACAGAGATGCTGCTAGTCAAGGGACGTTACTCCCAAAAACTCGGATCCAAGATGGCTGTATAAAACGCGCGCTGTGTAACGACGCTTTACCTCATTTATCTGTAAGTCCTGCTTTACGTAACTAAGCTATCCTTCAGTTCAATCATATATAAATTGTTTATGCATAATCATAGGATTCTTTCCGTACGTAGCATCTTTATGTTCTCGCATGTAACTGAATTATAATCATATGTCAATGGTTAGTCACATGTTGCCAGACGTCGTTACTTAGTCAACATTGTTCCTTTCTTTTATCATTACAGAACCGTGGTCATTGTTTGAGTAAAGTTTATTTGAACAAAGAGACAGCGTTCTTATCGATGACCACGGTTGGATGAGCGTGACCAAGCGCAAATAACACCATGCCTGCCGTCGCCTGCCCAATTCCCGACTGTGACTATGTGACAGAGGACCTCGACGCCATCATCGTCGCTGCTCTCCTCACCGCTCACGGAACTACCCACACTCAGGGACTCACAACAGCAGCGAAGATCGACAGAGTCAAGCGACCAATCATCTCCGCCGCCGGCACCAGCGAGGAATGGGAATACTTCGTGTCCCGATGGTCTGACTACGTCGCTGCCACAAAAGTGACAGGCCGCGACAAAACTTTGCAACTCCTGGAATGCTGCGACGAACCTCTACGCAAAGACCTCACTAGATCAGCGGGCGGTAGCCTGACGGGCAAAACTGAAAATGAAATCTTGGCCGCCATCAGAAGACTCGCCGTACGCCAAGAGAGCACAATGGTGGCCAGAGTTACACTCCATAATATGAGACAAGACCGCGACGAACCGGTACGAGCATTTGGGGCCCGCCTCGCTGGTCAAGCCGGGGTGTGCAACTTCACTATCAAATGCCCTTCCGAGACTTGTGGCCGGGACGTCAGCTACACTGCCGCCATACTCCGTGACGCCCTCATCCGCGGCATAGCAGACCCCGACATCCAGTTGGACCTCCTTAGCCATGAAAACCAGGACATGAGCCTGGAAGACGCGCTCCGATTTGTGGAAGCGAAAGAAGCCGGCAAACGATCAGCCTCCCGCCTACTGGATATCCACACAACCGACGCCGCATCAGCCTCGGTTGAGGCCGCAAGCAGCAGCTATCAGAAGAAGAAACGTTTCGCCTTCAAAAACGACAAGAAAGAACTCTGCACGTATTGTGGAAAAACAGGCCACGGTGCACATTCCTTGGCCCGAACCCGCAAGACCGACTGCCCGGCATACGGCCATCGATGTCAGGCGTGCAACAGAGACCACCACTATGAATCTGTATGCCGCAGCAAAGACAGACCGAGACGCAGACCACCACCTGCCACAGAAAACAGCGAAGCTGCCACCTTCGACGCCCTGTGTACTGTGATGTCATCTTCTCGCAGAAGGAACTGGAAACCCACCTCCATTGATCATCATCTCTTCGACAACCTGTCCCAAACATGGATAAGAAAGAGTTCACAACCTCAACCTTTCGTTGACCTCACAATCCAGGTCTCACACAGGGGATACAAAGCGCTCGGATTCACACTTAACTCCCCAACAAAGTCCATCAACCAGCCTGCCATGGCAGACACAGGGTGCCAAAGCTGCCTTGCTGGCATTGTAGTCCTCTATCGCCTCGGCCTCACCCCGTCCGACCTCATCCCTGTGACAATGAAAATGCATGCCGCCGACAACAAAAGCATCAACATCCTCGGCGCCACAATACTCCATATCACAGCCAAGGATACTCACGGGAACATTTTCGAAACAAAACAGATGACCTACATCACGGACTGCTCCGAGAAATTCTTCCTCAGCAGAGGGGCTTGCGCAGACCTCCACCTCATCCCCAAGGACTTCCCCAAGGTCGGCGCGACGACAGACCACTGCGATACCACATTGCAGGACACAGCACCCTCTGGGGCCACCGCCGCCGCCCCATGCGGCTGCCCCCGTCGCGAATTGCCACCGCCCCCACCGCACCGCCTACCATTCCCCAACGCAAACAGAGAAAAACTACAGCAATACCTACTAGACTACTACAAGTCAAGCACGTTCAACACATGTGAACACCAGCCCCTTCCCCTCATGGAGGGCCCACCGCTCGAACTTATGGTCGACCCAACGGCAACCCCGGTGGCTCACCACACCCCCATACCGGTTCCACTCCATTGGCAACAGGAAGTAAAGGCGGGTCTTGACCAAGACGTCCGTCTGGGTGTCCTCGAGCCTGTCCCCATAGGCGAGCCTGTCACATGGTGCCACCGGATGGTAATCTGCGCGAAGAAAAACGGCCAACCACGCCGGACTGTCGACTTCCAACCCCTCAATGCCCATGCGACAAGGGAGACGCATCACACACCCTCCCCGTTCCACCAAGCACGATCTGTCCCACATGGCAAAAAGAAGACCGTCCTCGACGCATGGAACGGCTACCACAGCGTCCCCATCCGCGCAGAAGACCGCCACCTCACGACCTTCATTACACCTTGGGGCAGATACCGGTACAAGACGACCCCCCAAGGTTACATCGCATCCGGCGACGGATACACCAGGCGATACGATGAAATTGTCGCCGAAATCCCCAACAAGACCAAATGCGTTGACGACGCCCTGCTCTGGGCAGATACCCTGGAAGAGAGCTTCTACCAGACAGTCCAATGGCTCGACGTCTGTGGCCGCCACGGAATCACCCTCAACCCAGAGAAATTCGTCCTCGGCGGTGACACGGTGGAATTCGCTGGGTTTGAAATTACCCCTGACACAGTACGCCCTAGCAAGAAACACTCTCAGGCCATCCGCGACTTCCCGACCCCAGCCAACATCACCGACATACGATCATGGTTCGGACTCATCAACCAGGTGTCCTTTGCATTCAGCATGGCCGAGAAAATGCTGCCATTTCGCGAGTTGCTCAAACCAGGTACACCATTCCAATGGAATGACAACCTGAACTCCTTATTTGAGGAATCAAAAAGCATCATCATCAACGACATTGAGAAAGGTGTCCAGATCTTTGACGCACGACGACCAACATGCCTAGCCACTGACTGGTCGAAAACAGGTATCGGCTTCTGGCTGCTCCAAAAGCACTGCACGTGCCCCACAAAGGACCCATTCTGCTGTCAAACGGGATGGAAGGTCACCCTTGTTGGAAGCCGCTTTACCCACGCAGCGGAATCCCGCTATGCACCCGTTGAGGGAGAAGCATTAGCCGTCGCCGACGCCCTCAACAAAGCCAGATACTTTGTCCTCGGCTGCGAAGACCTGACGATTGCCGTGGACCACAAACCTCTCCTGAAACTATTTGGAGACCGATCGCTGGAAGACATCCCCAACCCACGACTACGAAACTTGAAAGAAAAAACCCTGAAATACCGGTTCCGCATGGTGCACATCCCTGGAATAAAACATCGTGCAGCTGACACCCTCTCCCGGCACCCAACTGGAGATCCTGTCAAAATGCCCCTCACTGATGACGTGGCCTCACTCCAATCCTCACCATGTCTGTTCCCCTCCTCCCTCGACGGCATACGATCGCCAGCCCCACCAATTGATTCGGTTGAGGACGCCTCACTCGCGGCCATCACACTGCACTGCGCTCCCCTCCAATCCGTGACTTGGGCCCGCGTGCGACATGCCACATCCAGCGATGAAAACATGTTCCTGCTGTCGTCGATCATTGACAATGGCTTCCCGGACAACCGTCAGGACCTTCCCCCACCCCTGCGGGACTTCTTCCAATTCCGCGAGGACCTCTTCACACTCGATGGGGTGATACTCTACAAAGAGCGAGTGGTCATCCCTCCATCCCTTCGTCCCGAAGTCCTCGCCGCGCTCCACGCTGCACATCAAGGGGTCACCTCTATGAACCTGAGGGCTGAAGCATCGGTATTCTGGCCGGGAATCACACCTGACATCACTGCCATCAGAACCAACTGCTCTCACTGCAACCGCATTGCACCCTCCAACCCCAGTGCCCCGCCCACACCGCTATCAACACCGGAATACCCCTTCCAAGACATATGCGCTGACTTCTTCCACTACAAGGGGGTCAACTATGTGGTCATTGTTGACCGATACTCCAACTGGCCCATTGTCGAAAGATCACACGCTGGCGGAATCGGGCTCATAACCTGCCTACGCCGAACATTTGTGACCTACGGAATCCCTGAGGAACTAGCATCAGACGGCGGGCCAGAGTTCACCTCCAACGACACCCGACAATTCTTGCAACGCTGGGGTGTACACCATCGCCTGTCATCGGTCGCCTTCCCGCACAGCAATTGCCGGGCAGAAGTAGGCGTCAAAACCGTCAAGCGACTGATCACCGACAACACCACCCCCACTGGTGACCTGGATACAGACGCTTTTCAACGGGCCATGCTACAATACAGGAACACCCCTGACCGTGACACCAAATTGTCCCCCGCCATGTGCGTCTTTGGCCACCCAATCAGGGATTTCATCCCCATACCCCCAGGAAACTACCAGCCACACCGCACATGGCGTGAAACGCTGGCCGCACGAGAGTCTGCCCTCCGCAACCGCCACATGCGCAACTGGGAGCGATGGTCCGAACGGACAAAACGACTGCCACCCCTCAAAGTTGGCGACTACGTCCGCATCCAAAATCAGGTTGGACCCCACCCACTGAAATGGGACAAGACCGGGACGGTGATCGAAGTTCGCCAATTTGATCAATATGTCATTAAAGTCGATGGCTCAGGCAGAGTCACCCTACGCAACCGCAAGTTCCTCAGGAGATACTCACCCATGATCCCCCGCCCTCCCACAAGAACCATCACAATGGACACACCCCTCTCCACTGCGTACAATCTCCCAACTGCACTTGGTCTGATCACTCCGCGGCCAGCACAGCGTGGGACTTTGGGCAATGCGACCTTACCTCCTTTGTCCAACACTTCCATCAACCTTCCCCAAACACCCATCCGAGTGGACCATAGCCAACCCCCCCCAGACGCCATGAGCCCAACACCCCCTACACCCCAGCCATCGCCCAAGGCGGAGGTACGCAAGGGCGCTCTGGCTACACCTACTCGCCCGACTCAGAATCTCCGCGGGCAACGCATCACCACGCCAAGGATTAAACCGCCGCACAATGACACCCCAGCCGCTCAGCAGACAGGCGCACAGGGTAACACCCCCCACCCCCCCCGCTGCCCCATCAGGAGCCCCGCCAGAAAGTTCAACTGATTGGCCGCGACGCTCGAGTCGTACTGTTCGTGCACCGATTTGGCTCAATGACTATGTCCCGTAACGCCATCTCATTACTGACTAGTCCAACATCCATCCCTTCATTATCAGTCTTTATTCATTCCGACAAAAGACTTGGGGGGAGATAGCGGATCACGACCTACTCCTGTACAGAGACGCTGCTAGTCAAGGGACGTTACTCCCAAAAACTCGGATCCAAGATGGCTGTATAAAACGCGCGCTGTGTAACGACGCTTTACCTCATTTATCTGTAAGTCCTGCTTTACGTAACTAAGCTATCCTTCAGTTCAATCATATATATATTGTTTATGCATAATCATAGGATTCTTTCCGTACGTAGCATCTTTATGTTCTCGCATGTAACTGAATTATAATCATATGTCAATGGTTAGTCACATGTTGCCAGACGTCGTTACTTAGTCAACATTGTTCCTTTCTTTTATCATTACAGAACCGTGGTCATTGTTTGAGTAAAGTTTATTTGAACAAAGAGACAGCGTTCTTATCGAGAAAGGAGGGGTCCAATCAAAACCAGAACATGTGTTTAAAGCTTAGTTTGAATTCCTTTTTCTCTGCTCTTTAATCAGCGTAACTCAACAGTCTTCTCATAGCGCCTTTAAGTAATTGCGCTGTACGTAGAGTGACTCAATAATAGATGAAGAACGTCAGTTTTCATCACAGCGAAAGATTGGCTGAGGGAAGCCATGTTTTAAACAGTCGTCTGCCCCAGCCGTGCACACTCTAAGCCTGCTTTTATAGCGCTTCAAGGGTGGGTCCCACTCCTTTTCACTCTGGGTCTCTTTCTTTGGGGCACATCTTTGGTTTAGCAGCTCTAATAAACTCAGGCCACTGAAAGGAATGCAATAATGTGCCACCCGTCTCACCTCATCACCCGTCCCGCTGTGATCCTCAGGCTAATCTCTGTTCCAGTTGTAACATCACACAAGAAAGGCTTTAGTGTACGCCCCTCACCACATCAGTCCCACTCCCCACCCCGTTTCACTATGGCCTGTGCCCCTCTCCACCGCTTTCCCTCCTACCTGATTTTGTCAGATGCCACGGCCCGCCAATACCGTGACAGCGACAATCCCACTGGCCTCCCTGTCCCTCTTCGCTCTGTATCATTGCTAACAACCCGTCCTCGCCCTTCAAGGCTGCCTAGTTCCCTCTGCACGTATTCTCTGACACATCAAACCGTCCCCACTGGCAGCACTTCCCTCTAATTCACTTAAGAGGCCCAAGCTGATTATTACCTGGCGACGGCGACGAGGCGTTCACACTGACGACCCCGACTTCCAGCTCTCACCAGCCAGGGATCAAGCGGATTTTCGCGTGCGAGAAGTGAGGATGTGATTACAAGAACACGTTTGGGGCAGGTTGATCTTCTCTTTCATCAGAAAAGGAACGACTGTAGAAAAGCAGAAGCCAGCTAGAAGAAAGTTGGATGTTAGAGGAACACATGTACTGCAACAGCATCGTTGTAAACGCAGCATGACGAGGCAACCAAGTATTTTCTAAGACGTCTGAGAAGGGTTCGGTGAGATTTATTGCTGCCGTGGGTTTATGGACCTGAACGGCGAGGACGCAAAAATTAGGTCGTGACTACACAAACAAACAAGAGAATACTAGGGGAAGGTATAAGGTATATAGGTAATAACCACTAGTAAATATATTCTTTCTCTTGTTCTTTTTAATGTTATCAATATGCTTTTCCATTCTACATTTTCTCCTCTTTGCTTTGAAACTTTGACCGAATTTTATTGAGAATTCCCGAATATTAATGACAACCACTATTCTCTCTCTCTCTCTGTGTCATGTGGTGTTAGTCTCTAGATTACCAAGTAAACTTTCCTCAAACACTCGCCCACCTCACATTTCATCCAGATCCCAACCCCCATCCTACCTCCCTATAATTCACGTGCCGTAACAGGACACATTATCGAACTCTAGAGATATCATATGTGACGCACTCTGGGCAACGCATCGAGTCTGATAAGTTGTCGCGCCCAGTCTTCCTCTCCAAGCTCAAACACCCGTCTAGTAAAGGTAAACGTGAGGGTTTATACAGCGGCTTATCATTCATGTCTAAATCTCAAACAGCTTTATAGTTTACCCCCAGGTCATTGGGCGACTTGATCAATCCTTCACTGGCAGGCGATGACAATCAGTGACAAACCGAAAGGACCCTCAGAGTCAGGTACCAGCTGCATCTCCACTCCCTGGGGTGTTTTCCAGCCCTTTGCTGACACATGGCCGCATACAAGGGTGAGCTGCACTACAGAGTACCGTTGCCGACCTCACGGGTACCCGATTTCGCTCCTGGGTAGGGAGAGGCAATGCGAGTTAAGCACCTTGCGCAAGGATGCAACTCCCGTGATCCGCGCAGCTTGAAACGCCTCACCCACTCGCCGCAAGCAACAGCAGGTCCAGTGTGCAAGGCACTCGACCTCAGGCCTCCACAGCGCAGCGAGGAAAAGGGATGAACTGCGACATGACTGCAAATACTAACGCTTCAAGTGCAGGTCGTAAATCAAAGATGGGTGTCTACTTTACTTGCCAAATATCTCCTGCTCTGCCACTGTTGTGGAATATCTATACGAGGCTGACACCAGGCTTTATATTTCAGGTAGCATGGTGCATATAACCTGCACATATGCTCTTGGGCGACAATATTGAAGCAGCATGCCCCAGTTACTCCTTTCAACCTTCTTGGCCAAGGCTCTGCTGTGTCGTGCGTGTTGTTCTCTGGTCCCTCCATCAGCACACTCAGACCCAACACAACGCGTTCGTGCGTGACTGCCTCAAGAGGAACCACGAAGAGAGGAACACAGTTTTACGTCGGCAATTGCCTGTAAGTAATCGACCTACCCTACCCTCCAGTCAAGCTCACAAGGGAAGGGTGCAACGCGGGAGTCCTTTGTTTTCCAGTCAGCCATTTGAGATCCTGGGTTTTGTTGACACACCCAGTCGTTGTGTCAGTTCTTCAAATGGGTCACTTGGTCTGTAGTGCATGGTAAAGATGTGCATTATGGTCTAAAATTTTGCCAGACAAATGTAACGAATTAACAATATCTAGACGTAACTTTGACCTACAGTGAACAGGGAAGGCAATGCAGAAAATGGACACCTCGTCAAACCAGGGTGAGTGGCTTTACACGTCAAAGAGAGAACAAGATTGGATTGAACTCATTAATGTCGTGTTGTCTTTGACAACAGTCCACGGGCTTTGGTAATGCAGACACGCAGGAGTTGTAGAGGGGCAGGTGTAGGGGGTTGGGGGTGGGGGACAGGTGTAATGGCTGGAGGTAGGGCGCAAGTGTGGGGGGTGGGGGCAGGTGTAGGGGGCTGGAGGTAGGGGGCAAGTGGGGGTGGGGGGGTGGGGGCAGGTGTAGGGGGTTGGAGGTAGGGGGCACGTGTAGGCGGCTGGAGGTGGAAGTCAGGTGTAGTGGTGTGGAGGGAGGGGGGGGGGGGGGGGCGGGCTGGACAGGTCTTCGTTCTAAGGACTCTGCTTTGGCGTTGGAGCGGATCCTGCAGGAGGTTAGGTACGGCTGACGTCTCACTTGTGCGAGGCAAGGCGTGCGTGGGCATGGTGAGCAGAGGTAGAGGGCGAGCAGTCTTTGGGGCTTAAAGCACTGGGAGATTTTCTTGCTTGAGTGCTGACGACCCAGACTGCAACGCGCATGTCGCCCTTGTTCCTGACAGCTTCGAACTCAATCAGTTCTAACCCGGGTAATGAATCTCCACCGTAGACATGCTCCCAAAACCCGATGAAGTGTTTTCCTGAACATCACTTCATCATCGATCGAAGTAATTTTTCTTAGCGTACCGGAAATATAGCCTGCTTTGAAAATCTTCCACGCTCACCCAAGAAAACATACCTGTAATTTGATAGCGCTGACAGATTGACAGTAGTCATATCAGTGGATCTACCAACTTCAAGTCCCATTGTCTCTGTGTTCAGTCCCTTCCACTGGTCTGCTCAACGTCCTTTCTTCCGATCTGAACAATGCACCAAACACCCCAACCGACAAGTTCTCCTCCCTCTCCAATCCTCAAACCCCGCTTCCTGCCCCATTCATCCTAGCAAGCCAATCGACTTCTACCCTCCCATAGCCCTCTATCCCAACTCACTTTGCTCCAACGATATATAGAT
>JAWQFJ010018387.1:17500-25000 GCA_034096865.1 Theodoxus fluviatilis
TGCCTATCCCCCTCCAGGGTTGGTGCCCGTGTGCTTCAGATAATCATATGAAAAAACCCGAGAGGAAGAAGAACATTCTCTCTGTCTCTTATTTAAAATCAATATGTCTTCCACAGGATCTAAAAAACATCATACACATGGTTAAACAGAATGATCTATATCTTGTACATTAGATCATATTTAACACTATTTCCAATACGCATACATCCCTGAAATAATTACAACTACATACCCTTAGAATGACAAAACGTGCAGTTAAAAAATCATTACATTTGAACCCATCACTTACTTTAGTAGTGCTTGGTGTGGAGAAGTTTATTCCATGCTAGTTTAGCATGATTATGGCAAACACTAGGGTTAACAGAATAGGGAACACAGTAATCGAGTAAAGTATATGGCTGCCAGCCCTAATACCTAATACAAAGAGATCGTTGTGTTCACTTTTCAAATAGGTCGATGCCTTCAAGTGGTATTCAGAGAATGGTTGACCTTCCCAGGTCCAGCACAGGAATTTCGTTTCATCATTGCATTGTTCAAACGATGTGCAGAGAAATGATCTTCTCTAGCTTGCCAGTATCCGTAGGCAACGATATCCTGATCTCCAAGCCTGCTAAGGTGTTGGAGAGGTGATCTTGAAACTTCATGCTTGGGCAAATATCTACAGTAGAATGGTATGAACATGTGGTAAGAGTGTTTGGGTTAGACGTAGCAAACGATACAACTACTGCCCCAAATCCAGATACAGAAGCGGCGAACAGGGACATACATCAAAACATATTAAACAATGGTATCACAGGATAGGAAATTATCATATGCCAAGAACCTATTGTGATGGTCATCAGCTGTGAGTTCAGTCAAGCAGATCAAGGGAATGAATAGAGAAGGCAGCGATTGTTCTCCAGGCCTATCTGTGAACAAAGGCACTTTGAAGTTAGGGTCACTGGAAGGGAAGGAATGAAGAAGGCAGCTATTGTTGTCTAGAGATTCACCCACAGGTGCAGTCAGCATGGTATGTCAGGCATTAAGGAGCGTCCTGTCAGAGCCCTGTTGGCAACGCTAGCACATTAGCCCCCAGGGAGGAGTTAATTATGGGAAGTTCAACAACAAGTTAGTTTGAGGCTGCAGCTGCTTCCCAAACTGTGGGTGGAGTCAATAGGTCACCACGGCGTGTCACGACATGAGTGGCTCGCCCACTCAGCATTGAGGTTCATGAAAAGCAACGAGAATGGTCGTCCCCTTCACTTGGGACTAACCACTCAAGCAGAGCACAAGGCTCGCCCTGAAGTCTCTGCTGAGACAGAGTATTCCCTCCAACTCGTCTCAGAGATGCCTGACCATCAACGCTGTTGTTGTAACCCTTTTGCTACGAATGGAGATGAGTCCCCATCAACGCTGCCCACCAAAGCTGCCATCGCCGCTACCCATCAACGCTGCCCACCAACGCTGCCATCGCTGCTACCCATCCACGCTGCCCACCAATGCTGCCGTCGCCGTTACCCCTCCACGCTGCTGTCGTCACACCCTTCTGCTGCAAATAGAGACAAGTTCCCCCCAACGCTGCTTTCGCCGTTATACTCCTTCAGTGGTAACTGTAAACCTACCTTTCCCTGGAAAATTATGGAATTGAAAGTTAGTAAACTCGTGTTATATGAACGTTGTTTCATTGACGAACATTCGGAGAGCGCTTCCAACAGACTCACGAGATAAGTCACCCAAGTGGAACTGAAGATAAGCTTACCATTCGTTAATTAGGGCTGGCCTAGTACTAACTACTCTTCTTGTGCATGCTTGATTTTTACAGGAATATATTATAGTTTGTCATAATTTGATTAAATCATTATTAATTGATTTCTCATGACCTTTTCTTCTGGTTTTGAGAGAAAGAGACAGTGCGAATGAAAGCAGTGACTGTTATGTGTGCAAGTCAGGCCTCATCCAACCATTGATAAATTAGCATACCCCTAGAATCAGAGGCCGACTTGTAACACTATGAAACTACAGATCAGGAGGCCAATACCTTATTTTATCAGAAATGTAAAAATGTACACTGCACATGTTGAACTCATTCCTAAAAAACATATTTAATGCTATAATCAGGACCGGGAAATACCCCACAGCTTGGACAAAATCAATTATAATTCCTCTGCACAAACGAGGTTGCCGTAGAAACCCGGACGATTATCGAAGAATTTCTCTTACTAGTACAATGAGCAAAGTGTTTACTAGCATCTTGAATACGAGGCTTCAAAACTGGGCAGATGAACATGAGCTGATAGTGGAAGAACAGGCAGGGTTGAGGGAGTCTTATTCTAACACCGACAACATATTTGTACTTTATTCTGTCATGTCAATATCTGAACAGGGGGAAAAAGATGTTGCATTTATTGACTTCAGAAAGACTTTTGATTGTGAAAAGAGGAGATCACTGTGTCGAGCTCTGGAGGCAAAGAGAGATGAGCGAGAGCATGCTGAAAAATCTTCAGAGTATGCACGAATCTGTCAAAAGCGGGTCACGGGGCACCAACGGGGACACAGAGTATTTCAACTGCCCAACTGGTTTGAAGCAGAGCTGCAATCTTTCGCCGATACTGTTTTCCTTTCTAATTAGCAAGGTTGCCAAAGAGGTGATTAAATAAGGTAAACATGGCATACAGCTCATGCCTGACACAAATAAACTGTTCATACTTCCTTTTTCTGACGATGCGTCCTAATCGCCTTTACATTTGCGGGACTTCAAAACTTTAAAGTCAATGTTTTGAAATGCAAGTTCGAAGAACTCGGTTTGTATATCAATAGAGAAAATTCCGAAGTCATTGTATTTAGATTGGGAGGGCGGCTTGCTAGATCTATGAAGTGGTCACTGGGCGATTGTCATTTAAATGTTGTGAACGAATACTAAGGCCTTGGAATATGCTTGTCGACTAAACTATGTGTAAACTCAAGCCTGTCAGATCTTGCTGCAAAAGGAAAAGTAGCAGTCATCCAGATATTTAGGTAATTGCGTAAGATTGACAGGCTATCACAGCCTGATTGCATTCTACCCAGAGACTTGAGATGGTATTTGAGTGGACAATTGAGTAGCTCGTTGACCAGAGGGTATGCGTGTGCGGTTTGAGCTAGCATCCATCAGTGGGTGGCGCGTCGCATGATAAAAATAGTACTTTTACCTTTACCTTTCGATATGGGGGCTGAATAAGTGTAAATCCATTGATAATGTACATATTTTCTGTTTGAAACGTTACCCGAATGTATCATCCGTACACCGAATACATTGATATATGGAGAAACTGGACGCTTCCCTTCGTACATGAATGCTACAGTCCATACCATCAACTATTTGCTCAAAATTATATCGATGCCGAACGAGAGGTAACCTTGTGAAGTGTATGAGATGATGTTATAAAGAGATGGTATTAACTGGGCAAGTAACATTCGAGATACATTGGCTATCTATGGTTTTGATGAAATATAGTCTCAATATTGTGTACAAGATTCAAAAAGCATTTTACTTATTTCGAGAGAAAGAGTGATCGACAGATTTAAAGTTAACTGGATGGAAAAGATAGCAGTTAGTGCCTGATTTCTCACCTACAGAATGTTTAAAACTGTTGTACATTTGGAACCCTATCTTAGTGTATATAATCTGAAACACTTCCGACATCTCTCTCTCTCTCTCTCTCTCTCTCTCTCTCTCTCTCTCTCTCTCTCTCTCTCTCTCAAAACAGGGGTGCAAATGCAGCCCGAAATTGTTTTCAATCATTATTAATACCCTTGCCACTGAAGTCAAAGATAATTGCAAACATGGTATACAACATGCCAAATTCACCAGATATATCTATTTTACTATTTGCCGATGATATCGTTTTACTATCCGATACTGTGATAGGTCTGCAAAATCAGATAAACAGCTTGAAAATGGCGGCAGATCGTCTTGGTCTTCAGGTCAACCTTCATAAAACGAAAGTGGTGATATTTCGAAAGGGCGGGCACATTGCAGCACATAAACACTGGTGCATTGATGGAAACAAACTAGAGATTGTTAATGAAATAAATACCTGGGATACTTTTTACGACTAGGCTGAGCCCGAACGTTGCATTGGTTGACTTTGCTTCACGAGGAAAGGCAGCCTTGATCCAGATTTGTAGAACTATGAAAAAGCTCACTTTTGTGGTCCCTGATTTGTTTTTTTTTAAGATATTTGACTACCAAATACAACCCATTCTGCTGTATGCTTCAGAACTGTGGGGTTTGGGTAAAACTGGCATCATTGAAACTGTCCATGTGTATGATTTGAAAAGGTTTTTAAATGTGTCGGTGAAAACGCCAAATGTTATGATCTATGGTGACACTGAAAGATATCCTCTATCTGTTAACGCAGCATTGCACGTAGCCAAGTACTGGAATAAGATACTTAATATGGAAAAAGATAGATTGCCCAAGCGGGTATACAAAATGCTTGTACAGACCATTGAATCAGAAAACAATTGGGCTTACAAGATACTTAGCATGCTAAGAGAGAACAGTTTGGACTGGGTTTGAGACAGACAGATAGTCGAATGCAAAGCTTCATTTATCAGTCGCTTAAAAGAGTCCTTGGTGAATGGATATACAGAAAAATGGGCTAATGAACTACACAGGAGTGAAAGATACGAGATTTACAGGAGTTTTAAGTTCGCACTAGAAGTAGAGGCATTTTTATACTGTGTGGATAAAAAGATCTTCAGAGAGGCTCTTATCAAATTTCGTTTTGGTGCAACTGAAATGTACATTCATAAACATAGATATGAAACAATGATTTTTCCACCTTGTCCATTGTGTCACGAAGAAGAAGAAGATGAATATCATTTGTTGGTCAGGTGTCCAGCAGTGAGTGATCTCAGAGTGAAACACTTCCTACCGTTCGTAACTGATTATGCAAATGTTTTCACGCAGTTAATGTGTGTTAAAGATCAAAAGTGTATTCGAGAGGTATGCACCTACCTGTTTCATGCCCTAAAGAGGAGAGAAGGTGCAACGGTAGAGGAAGTATGTTGTTGAGTGAGATATGATGTATGCATTATCTTTGTGTTGTATTACATGTATTTATAATGGGCTGGAGGCCCTTTCAATAAACAGTTCAGTTCAGTTCAGCTCAGTTCAGTTCTCTCTCTCTCTCTCTCTCTCTCTCTCTCTCTCTCTCTGTCTCTCTGTCTCTCTGTCTCTCTGTCTCTCTTTCTCTCTCTCTCTGTGTGTGTATGTGTGTGTGTGTGTGTGTGTGTGTGTGTGTGTGCGCGCGCGCGCGCGCGCGTGCCGTTTAGACTAGGATGCAGTACTATCCATACTCACACAAACAGATTTAACGAAAATCGTTACTTTACATGTCCATGCTGTGGCAAAGAGGAGAAAGGTAAAATACATTTTCTGTTTAAAAAAAGTCCAGTGCATGAAGATCTGAGAACAAAACATTTAGGAAATCACACCAACCCCCACCCCCCACCCCACCCCCTGTTATACATACTTTTGTCTGTTTAATGGCATCTACAGAAGCGTATATTATGAAAATGTAGTATCAATGTTGCAAAGCATTTTTAGACAAAGAGAAGAAGCACTGTCCCTGATAAATGCCACTTTCCTTTGAAAGGGCCTCTGGCTTAACAAATTAACGTTCAGAGTTCACGCTTGGGCAAGCATAAAATCAAGCAAGCACAAGAAGAATAGTTAGTAATAGGCCAGCCTTAATTACTGAATGTTAAGGTTTATCCTCATGTGTCCATTGAAAACGCTCTCCGAATGTTCGTCGATGAAACAATGTTCTTATAACACGAGTTTACTGACTTTCGAGTCCAGAATTTGCAGGGGAAGGTAGAGGTTCACAGTTACCGCTGAAGAGATAGCGGCGGCAGCAGCATTGATGGGAACTCGTCTCTGGTCACAACAAAAGGGGTGATGACAGCAGCGTTGATGGTCAGGCACCTCTGAGACAAGTTGGAGGGAATACTCTGTCTCAGCAGGGACTTCGGGGCAAGCCTTGTGCTCTGCTGGTGTGGTCAGTCCAAAGTGAAGAGGGGACTGGCCCTCGTTGCTTTTCATGAACTCCAATGCTAAGGGGGAGAGCCACTCATGTTCCCACAGGTTGTGGTGACCTGTTGACCCCACCCCCAGATTGGGAGTTGGATATGGTCTCAGACTAAATTGTCCCTGACTCCCCCATAATTAACTATTCCCCAGGGACTGATGTGCTAGTGTCTCTGACAGGACTCTGACAGGATGCTTCCTTAAGGCCTCCTCACAGGAGGCAACCAAAGTCTCTTGCCACATTGCTTGTGGCCGGTTGCTTGCCATGTGCCAGGCAATGCTGGAGACTGCAGCTCGCACACGCTTCCACTGTGATCTTTCACCTCTCACCACGCTGCGAACACTCGACCCGCGGACACACGGTTCTGCGTGTGACCTGCATTTGGAATTTACATTGTACGAGCTTTCACGACCTATAGATGCATACAACATACAGTTTTGATAAATTAATGCTGTTCATGGCTGACATTTTCTTTGGATGGGGTTTTTAGTGTCCCCAAATTCAGCGTTTTCTGAGCAATAACCGCGAGTACACGAGAACGAGGCTCTTGGTGGATTCACAGAGAGTGGCACGCCACTACCCTCAAAACTAAAACAGGTTTAAACTCGAGCAACTCAGTTGCTGGTGGCGTAGAAAGTTGCTTGGAATGCCAGTTGCTTTCAACCGACATCGCACACGAAGCAATGTATGGCGAGCAATCGAGTTGCCGGAGTGGAGTTGTCTCATATACCTTTAATGTTAAAGGCCTCCGCACACGAGGCAATCAAAGTCTCTTGCCACGTTGCTTGCGACCGGTTGCTTGCCATGTAGCAGGCAATGCTGGAGACTGCAGCTCGCACACGCTTCCACTGTGATTTTTCACCTCTCGCCACGTTGCGAACACGTCGACCTGCGGACACATGGTTCTGCGTGTGACCTGCATTTCGAAATTTAAAATATACGAGCTTTCACGACCTATGGATGCATTCAACATACAGCTTTGATCAATTAATGCTGTTCATGGCTTACATTTTCTTTGGATGGGGTTTCTAGTGTCCCCAAATTCAGCGTTTTGTGTGCGAAGCGAAGACGTCCGCCATTAAATGTGCAATAGCCGCGAGTACACGAGAACGAGGCTCTTGGTGGATTCACAGAGAGTGGCACGCCACTGCCCCGAAAACTAGAACAGGTTTAAACTCGAGCAACTCAGTTGCTGGTGGCGTAGAAAGTTGCTTGGAATGCCAGTTGCTTTCAACCGACATCGCACACGAAGCAATGTATGGCGAGCAATCGAGTTGCCCGAGTGGAGTTGCCTCGTGTGCGGAGGCCTTTAGTGTCCTACACGCCATGCTCGGCTGCTCCAGGATGTCTGGAAAGCTGTCCCATAGGAATGTTGATTGCCAAACCGGGGCGACAACTGGGCTGATGTGGCGTAGATAACAATCGAGGCCCTCTCTATTCCTTC
>JAWQFJ010018387.1:27500-32500 GCA_034096865.1 Theodoxus fluviatilis
AGTCTTGTGGAGTCGGGGACGAAAGATTTCCGAAACCTCTCCGTTCGGGTTCTTGCATCCCGGAATCTCTTCCTTGATGGCAGGATCTCATAACAGTGATTAAGAGGGTGGTTTAGGTCTTTCCGGATGTCTTCGCGGCTTTCTTCATTGCTCTTTCTGCGTACAGATCTTCCAGTGGTGGCACAAAATGTATCGTAGCAGTAAAGTTAGTTAGGTCAAGTCTTGATGTTTCATTCCTATCGATATTTAATTGCTGAGCCACTAGAGTTGACCCTACAGGTGGACCAGCCTGAGGTCTCCCACTGCGTCATGGAAACCTTCAGTGACTGCGGTCGTGTGTTGTCCTGAGTGCTTTGCACTCAGAAAACTTCTACCTGTATCTCAGGGAATGAAACATGAACTGGAAGGGAAGCTGACAGTATTCGCTGCATTAGAACTGTACGTGGGTCATGTGTGCACAGTCAGGCTGAGCCCTAGTAGCAAGGAGATGCAGCTATGACAAGTGACCTCCCTGGGCAGTGACACGCCATACTCTTCTGTCCCTTCCTGTGTCCAAAGCTGCCTTCGGATTGGAATGGCACCGAGCCTGGATCAGAACGGCAAGATCTCTCTATCTCACCTGCTTGGACGCCATTGTGGTGCAAACCTTTCATTTTGGACTGAAAATGTTGTACTTAACGAAGCCTATGAACGTATCTCCCTAATATCTGATACACTCCAACCTTTCTTGCCAGTAAAGCTTCATCTTTACGTTGCATTGGGATTTGTATTATAAAAACCGCTGGCGCTGAACCTCCAGGTTTTGGCACTATATAAAAAAGATCGGGTTCGAACCCGCAACCTCTCGAGAAAAGAGGGGGGAAAACACACAAAAAACAAAAAAAACCATGTCGGATTCGAACCAGCAACCTCGAAAATAGAGGGGTAAAAATAGTTTCAGCGCTGATTCGAACCCGTTCACGCATGACCTAACGTTACAATAGTCCAACGCTTTACCATCTGAGCCATTTCGCAACTGACGATACTACGTGTTTGTAAAGCAATTATAACGTTCTTTTCCGTAAACTCCCTCGCTTGGTATTTTGCACTATAAATTGTAGAAAAATGGATGATAGTTCATGAAATTTGAGTGGTCTTGTACATTTTAGGATACTCAAGGTCTATTTCTGCCAAGTTTAATACTGATTCACTGCCATTAGGCCACGCGAACAGACTACCAAGTTGTAACTTTTCTGACTTGAGTTCCACTCACACATTTTTGACCTGGTGGACATGTACTCGATTAATTGACTCGATTAAATTGAACTGATGTATTTGATATACATTTGTATTAATCCTGAAAAATTATGAAATCATACTTCATTCATTCGCGCATTAGTCTTGGCAGCGTTCAGCGGACGAAGTAAACATCACTACTTCGACCATAACGTAAGACGTAAGTGCGAGTTGCAGACAAAACTATCACCGTCACATGACACGAACCGGCCAATCAGAAGAGGTGACGCCGAATGTCAAATTACTGCTATCTTACGGTCGTAATAATCGGACGAAGTCTGAATAATCTGAGAAAGAAAATCGAATTGGTTTATTATTTGTATGAATACGAGTTTTTTGATCGACTTCGGTCAATTTCGCGCTGCCTAGCAGTGATGATTTGTATACAAAGCTGTCGTCTGCTAGGCGAAAGCGATCCGCGAATTAACTTAAGCCAGCGAAGTTTCGACCATGAATGGACAAAGTCGTATTACGACCGTCAGCGTCGATTAAAAACGCTAAAAACGATTGTACCACACACTCAAAAACCCTCTTTTTGTGTAAAAGGGGCAGAAAAATGTTTTGACTAGAGATCCATTTGGGGTAAGATAGGTTAGAAATGATCCAGCGTGTGCAGTGTATGGAAACAGAGTCACCCTTCTCTAAGTCTAACCCACTTTGTGTTTGTAAAAGATCAACCCATTCAGACATTCAAATGCACAAAAAACAAAACAGGAATACTTTACAAAACCAGTTTTATCTTATCTATCTCTTGAAAGCTTTATTGATCGACGTGTGTTATTTCCAACACCACATCCATGTACAAAAGCAGCCTTGTTTGTGTGTTGTCAAAGTTTGAAAGTTCGTCCCCTAGTGGATGGCGAACTTTTGTCACAGTGTCAGATCTTAATTTCGTCTAAATAACATGAGTAGTATTTATTCATACCCCTATCTATCACAATCTGAGAAATCTTCTCACTGTCTGGCAAAAATGAGACACAAATGCTGTCCGGAATACAACGCAACAAGGTAGTCTGCATTCGCGATGAAGCCATTTTGCCGCCTGCATCTATTACCACGCGAGATACAGCGAGAAAGGGGCGTGACTGTGGAGTGGGTCGCCATTCCATCAAATTGACTATCTAGGGAGATGCTTCCGAGTGTACGAACTTAAAAAAAAACACTTTCTTTTCAAGCCTCGATTCTGAAAATTTGATACATTCAATCGGACCTAACTTCCAGTAAGTGTGCAAAATGCCAAGGAAATCCGTCCAGTAGTTTTGGGGAAATCAGCCGTTAAGTAGGGCCTGACAGAGAGACATACCCAATTTATTACGTCACGGTATTGATGACGTCACGCATTTCGCAATTTCGCCATTCCTTGAATCGTGTATTTGGGGAGGCGCTGTCGAGTGTACGACCTTAAAAAACCACTTTCTCTTCGAGCCTCGATTCTGAAAATTTGATACATTCAATCGGACCTAACTTCCAGTTAGTGTACAAAACATAAAGGAAATCCGTCCAGTAGTTTTTGAGAAATCAGCCGTGAGGTCGGGACAGACACACACACACAGACAGATAAAGTCTGTAGGACCTCCAGTAAACCTGGAGGGAAAATGATATAACCGGACATCATGGCATACTCTGACGACCCGAATGCCTCAGGGCGCCTTGAAACAATCCTCGAGCCCGACTGCACGCCGGAAGACATTTACCAGGAGCTGCTCTATGGCCACCAGCAGAAGTAGGACCCCTCCCTCCTCCTCTCCCCCCCCCCCCCCCCCGATTAATTCTGAGAAAGAAACCCAATAATTATATTTCTTGTTGTCGATTAGGTGTTGTGAAAAATCGTCAATAACATTATACTTCTCATGGAAAAGCTAAATATTTTTGCGAGCTGCATGTGTGAAGTGACGGATAATTTCACATCTGCAGGAATTATTTCAACAACAATGGAAGGCCAGCCCAAAGCTACGTTTTGTTATGCAACATTAATTTTTATTGCTGGCCGAAAAAGTGCAGGCTTGGCAGACTTTTTTCCGACAACCTTCTGCATTTACAATAAAACTGACATAATGTGTACATTCTCTCTACTTTCAACACAAACAATTCATTTCTACAAAGTGCAGACCTAGGGGAGTAAAAACAATAACTTCACTCTTTCTTATGTACCAAGAAACCTTTAAAAATGTCTTTTGTATGATATGTGGCAGGGAAAAAAAGTTGACAGCGTACGATTTCATTTCTTTGCACTCGGAGCCTTGCGGTGCAAATTAAAGTTTTTCCCCTCGTAAAGTGTCACCAGCCGCTTGGGTCATGATGCTACAGCACATACCCCTAAAAGACCGAAACCATAAGCCTCGAGGTTGATTATTGTGGCATGATCTCCCCAAGCACATACAATTCAAGTCGAAAAGTTACACCTAACCTATAATAATACACCACGAAAAAAGCATTTAATTCACTGGGTACTGTATGCTAATATAAGTCAACACATATCGATCAAATTACCCCCTTTTTTCCTGCACCGCGAATAACAGTGGGAACAGCCAACAGACTCGATAACAATGCCGCCATGGTTCAGTAACGAGGACGATGGAGGTTCGGCGGTGTGCAGTCACGGTGCTGTGGAGAATACAGCGGTCCAATGCCGGAAACTCGATAGGTGCCAGGAGCGAGAAGGTCGTTTGAAGAACGCCCAAGTCAGAGAAAAAGGCGGGTTGAGGTGGTAGGCCTGGCATTGCCATTCCCATCACGGAAACAGGGGGCAATGAGGTCGCGTATGTGCCCTGCTCTCCCGCGGCGCCTACCCTACAGGCATACATGACCAGGAAGCAGATTGGCGGATCGTTGGTGTGGAGTTTCTGTTTGTTGTAACAGAAGGGCAGTGCTATTGTGACATCAGGGGATAAACTCTTCATGCGATACAAAGCACTTTGATATTCTAATGTGCAATATGAAAACTGTCTATCAGAACAATATGCAGCTCACTGCAACTGACAGAGCGGTAACCCTGCGTTAGACGAAATTTAGTGCGCAAGAAAATGTTGCACTGCTTTGTATGCTAATCGTCATTTACCCCTCCCTCCCTCCCTCCCTCTCTCTCTCTCTCTCTCTCTCTCTCTCTCTCTCTCTCTCTCTCTCTCTCTCTCTGAGTCTCTCTGAGATGATCACTAGTTTTAGATTAGGAATAAATGACATTGTGCCATAGGTTACGTTACTGTGCAGACAGTCCTGCTATTTGTCCATCATGTCATCAAGAGACGGAAAATGAGATACACTTTTTGTTCAAATGTCCTCATTTTGCAGATCTGAGAAATAGATACATAAGTTCTAGACACAACAATGATACCAATGAACACTTTTTGATCAACTGTCCTCATTTTGCAGATCTGAGAAATAGATACATAAGTTCTAGACACAACAATGATACCGATGACCTGGTGGGTATTTTATCGTCGCAGGATGAAGCTGTGATTAGAAACATGGCAGCATATTTGTATTTTGCTTTCAAAAAGAGTGAAAAAGATAATAATCCTAATTCAAATGAGTAATGAAATAAATAATTATTGTTATACGGGCTGGTGGCCTAACAACAAAATATTTCGAGTTCAAGTTCTCTCTCTCTCTCTCTCTCTCTCTCTCTCTCTCTCTCTCTCTCTCTCTCTCTCTCTCTCTCTCTCTCTCTCTCGCTCTCGTGTGTGTGTGTGTGTGTGTGTGTGTGTGTCTGTCTGTCTTTGCCTGTT
>JAWQFJ010018387.1:42500-60000 GCA_034096865.1 Theodoxus fluviatilis
GAGCAAGAAGGGAGGTGCAAGGGGAGGAGCAGAGGAAGAGCACGAGGGGAGGGCAGGAGGAGGAGCAGGGAAGGAGCAAGAGGAGGTACAGGGAAGGAGCAGAAGGGAGGTGCAAGGGGAGGAGCAGAGGAAGGAGCAGGAGGGAGGTGCAAGGGAGGAGCAGGGAAGGAGCAAGAAGGGAGGTGCAAGGGGAGGAGCAAGGGAAGGAGCAAGAAGGGAGGTGCAAGAAGGGAGGTGCAAGGGGAGGAGCAAGGGAAGGAGCAAGGGAAGGAGCAAGAAGGGAGGTGCAAGGGTAGGAGCAAGGGAAGGAGCAAGAAGGGAGGTGCAAGGGAGGAGCAGAGGAAGGAGCAAGAGGGAGGTGCAAGGGAGGAGCAAGGGAAGGAGCAAGAAGGGAGGTGCAAGGGTAGGAGCAAGGGAAGGAGCAAGAAGGGAGGAGCAAGGGAAGGAGCAAGGGAAGGAGCAAGAAGGGAGGTGCAAGGGTAGGAGCAAGGGAAGGAGCAAGAAGGGAGGTGCAAGGGTAGGAGCAAGGGAAGGAGCAAGAAGGGAGGTGCAAGGGGAGGAGCAAGGGAAGGAGCAAGGGAAGGAGCAAGAAGGGAGGTGCAAGGGGAGGAGCAAGGGAAGGAGCAAGGGAAGGAGCAAGGGAAGGAGCAAGAAGGGAGGTGCAAGGGGAGGAGCAAGGGGAGGAGCAAGGGAAGGAGCAAGAAGGGAGGTGCAAGGGGAGGAGCAAGGGAAGGAGCAAGAAGGGAGGTGCAAGGGGAGGAGCAAGGGAAAGAGCAAGAAGGGAGGTGCAAGGGGAGGAGCAAGAAGGGAGGTGCAAGGGGAGGAGCAAGAGAAGGAGCAAGAAGGGAGGTGCAAGGGGAGGAGCATGGGAAGGAGCACGAGGGGAAGTGCAAGAGGAGGAGCAAGAGAGGAGGTGCAAGGGAAGGTACAGGAGGAGGAGCAAGGGGAGGTGCAAGGGAAGGAGCAAGCGGAGGAGCAAGGGGAGGTGCAAGGAAAGGTACAAGGGAAAAAGCAAGAGGGGAGGTGTAAGGGGAGGAGCAAGAGAAAAGGTGCAAGGGGAGGAGCAAGAGAAAAGGTGCAAGGGGAGGAGCAAGAGAAAAGGTGCAAGGGGAGGAGCAAGAGGAGGTGCAAGGGGAGGTGCGAGGGGAGGAGCAAGGGGAGGAGCAAGGGGAGGAGCAAGAGGGGAGGAGCAAGAGGGGAGGTGCAAGGGGAGGAGCAAGAGAAAAGGTGCAAGGGGAGGAGCAAGAGAAAAAGTGCAAGGGGAGGAGCAAGAGGAGGTGCAAGGGGAGGAGCAAGGGGAGGAGCAAGGGGAGGAGCAAGAGGGGAGGTGCAAGGGAATGTACAAGGGAAGGAGCAAGAGGGGAGGAGCAAGAGGGAAAGTGCAAGGGGAGGAGCAAGAGAAAAGGTGCAAGGGGAGGAGCAAGAGGAGGTGCAAGGGGAGGAGCAAGAGAAAAGGTGCAAGGGGAGGAGCAAGAGGAGGTGCAAGGGGAGGTGCGAGGGGAGGAGCAAGGGGAGGAGCAAGAGGGGAGGTGCAAGGGAATGTACAAGGGAAGGAGCAAGAGGGGAGGAGCAAGAGGGAAAGTGCAAGGGGAGGAGCAAGGGAAGGAGCAAGGGGAGGAGCAAAAAGGAAAGTGCAAGGGGGAAGCAAGGGGAGGATCAAAGGGAAGGAAACGCTAGGCAAGTTCAAGTTCAAGTTCAAGTTTGGGTGCCAGGCCCGTCAAGGCAAGGCACAATTTATTCTTTACCCTTGGGAGCATTTAGAATATTAATAACAAAACCAACTATAACATACATAATTGAATCAGAAATGGAAAAAAAAGAAAGAAAAAGAAAAGAAGAAACAAAAAGTCAAAAATAGAAAAACGGAAAAAGAAATGTACAATGAGGAAAAATTGTATATGGAGGAAAAAATACAACTCAATACACGCAACATAAGCATTGAAATTGTGGTTTAGAGTTATTCAGTAAATTTTTTTACAAATAATATTCAGGAATTCTACTAGATTTGACAGTACGTTCTTCTTTCTGCTACCAAAGAGTTGATTAAATTTTAAGCTATTTGGTCTTCTACAAAAGTAACTTGACAAAAATTTACATCGCTCATCTTTGAAAAAATCACAAACAAACACATAATGGTATTCATCCCCAATGTCGCCGGAAGCATATTTTGTACAAAGGCGTTCCGATCTTTGCACATTTAGATAACGATTTATTTGCACTGGCAGTCTAATTATGCTACAGAAATTAACAAAACATTTAAACGCCCACAGGATTTCCAGCAATTACAGTTGTGAACATCGAAACTTTGATGGGCTGTTTTGAATGTAAGGCAATGGACAACCATCAAATGAGACAATGCCGCATGAATGTATTATCTTCCAATCACGGAGTAGACTGACTAATACGTTCTGTTCAATAACAGCTGCAGTGTTGTGGCTACACCAACGCCACGGCCGAGTACCAGGACATTCCCAGCAGCTGCCACAATGAAACTTCCGGTCTGGTGGTCACTGGAGGCACTGTCAACGTGTGGCAGGTAGGGAGTTTGGACCTGCACGCATTTAAATTTTCTTGGCAAGCCTTTTCATTTCAATTGAGACTCTACAATATTTCAACTGCTGAATAAAAAAGGGATTGATGGGAAAGTGAGGTCACAATTTATCAATGAAATAACTCCATAGAGGAAGACAATGGGCAACATCAAACAGCAACTCGTGAGCCCCGTCGCAGAGCTGCCTCATTCCCACAGAATAAGAGACGGCCATCATCATCATCATCATCGTCGTCGTCGTCGTCGTCGTCGTCCTCGTCGACGTCGTCGTCGTCGTGGGTCTCATAGAAACCGCACTTTTGTAGTCTCATCTCTTACATCTAATTAGATGAAAGTATTTTGAACATGAATCTGTCGCAAAAGTGCTTCTCTCATGCCATGTGTGTGAGCCGCCCAAATCGCCATTTTGTTCATGAAACTCAACCCTTTTTTATCATATAAACGCATTCATAACCATTCTCAATCCTCTCTTTAAAATCCGCAAACCTGAGTCTTTTTTCCTAAATAATTTCACGTAAATAATGTTCATGTTGGGGGTTTCGATGGAGAGTATGGTCAAAAATACCATTGTTGGGCATTGCATATGCTCAATCGCGAAAACTAAAAGTCTGATTTTGTTTCCTTCTTCTTCTTCTTTTTTCGCCAGAACTTAATCTCTGCCGAATCTCTGTGGCAGCTGTACTCCAATTGTTTCCACACATGGAATTAATTAATCAACAGTCAGCTTACAGTGAGCTGCTTACTCGCTTCACTTTCGGAGGCATCAACTTCAAAGCTGTTTTTCTCAGGTCGTGTCTTTTGCGCTGCGAGTTGGCATTTGATGCATAATTTCTTCCTGTGCATTTATTCAAGAAATAGGATGAAACATTACCGTGAACAGCAGCATACAAGTATTTTCACACATCGGGTGCTATCGCAAGGTCGCGGGTTCAGTCCCTGCCTGTGGTCCAACATTTTCCTGTCTGTCCCACGCAGGGCTTCGACTCTGCATGCTAAACCAAACACAGTTTATGCACATGCTGGACATTTTTCCAGAGAAAATTTGTAGTTTTGTCGGCCATATTGTATAATGACTTTGACCAAGAAAGAATTTCATTGCTGAATCTGACATCTTTCGCATGCACCTTTCAATGATCTAATGTTCACATTCCTTAGAAGAGTATTACTGATGCTCACTGATGAGAGTTGAAGCTGGCCTTAGTACTGTGTTTTGTTGACACAGTCGTAGTCGTCGTAATTTTGTTATTAAGCATCAGAACACAACCCAGTGTATCGATGCATTGGAACAACTATCAAATGTTGCACTGTCATGACCGCTTGAACCGATGGAGACGTTTTTGATATTGAATGGAATGCTAGTTTTGGATACAAGTATCGCTCACCCAGTAACACCTTTTGCTTGAGTACATTGGTCACTCAGGGATGTTCGGTTTACAAGCAGCGTTGCTACAGAACCTCGCCTCTGTTCTTGTTGTAGTGGAACTGCCAGGATAGGATTGGCAACTGGTTCAATTCCCACATCCCTCTATGGGTAACGGTCATAGTGCTGATGGTTGTCATTCAGGTAAGTAGCGTGCAAAACTTGCGCAGAACTTATCATGAGTGTCTTGCTTTTCACGAGAAAATGCCTACTCAAAATCATGGCAAGTTAGAGTTTCATTTTTAAAAGATACAATCGTGTTTAGAACACGTACGTTTGCATGTACTTGCTTTGTACAAAATTGATTTAGATCTCGCTACGTTATCAACATATTTATTTCTATGCCACTGTGTCACTTGAAAAGCCGCCATCACTCCTATTAGATACGCGGTTGTGCAGTTCAGTTTAGTACGTGTTACAATCCTTCCCTTTTTATTTCAGTGAGCACGGCAAAGATCCGCCCCCAACACACACACACACACACACACACACACACACACACACACACACACACACACACACACACACACACACACACACACACACACACACACACACACACACACACACACACACACACACCTTCCCTTTCGCTCCCCTCCATCAACATTTTACCCAGTCAGACCTTACTCTCTTCACCATACGTTCAGGTTTATCCATCCGTCCGTTTAATGCAGGTGTGGATTAATATGATCGAAAGATAAGTTTTTTACCCTTGTCAAGATGTCTTCATGTATGTGTACGTCTGAGCATCCGTGTGTCTGAATGCATTTGTGTATGCAGCTATGTAGAGCGTGTTTGTCAAGTCTCTCTGTCTGTCTGCCTGCCTACCTACCTGCCTGCCTGCCTCCTGCCTGCCTGCCTGCCTGCCTCTGCCTCTGTGTGTGTGTGTGTGTGTGTGTGTGTGTGTGTGTGTGTGTGTGTGTGTGTGTGTGTGTGTGTGTGTGTGTGTGTCCGTCCGTCCGTCTGCATGTTTGTCTTCCCCCACCCCACCCCCACCCCTCTCTCTCTCTCTCTCTCTCTCTCTCTCTCTCTCTCTCTCTCTCTCTCTCTCTCTCTCTCTTTATCTCTCTCTCTCTCTTTCTCTCTCTCTCCAATTTTCTAAGGGTACAACGAGATGGGGTATTACAATCATATGGTAGTTGCTTTGAAATTATTCCGTGAAGACGACTTTATACAGAGCACGCCAGCAACGGCTGAGTAAGGAGATTGTTTATCTTTCTGTTAACCACAGCTGGGCAGTATCGTGCTGTCGTGCTTAGTGTTGTTGCGTGTGGAGGCTGCCTGCCGAGTGAGACCTGAGCCCGACCCCCAACCTCCTGTCAACGAAGAGAAGGAGAAGCTGGATGTCTCTATCTACCGCCCCATCCAACCTATTCGGCCCTACAACCCATGGATTAGAAGGAACATTCAGGCACTTAGGGATCCCAAGGTCCGAGAACGTTTGGCTAAAATGAACTTCTAGGAGCAAGACTGAGAGGCAGGCAAGCAACCTGCAGCAGCCGGTCTACCTGTCAGACATTCGCACATACAGACATTTAAAAAAACAGTCAGAGAGAAAGGCAATCGACCAATTAATTCGTTGGACAGAAACAGATGGATTCATCTGATAGAGTGGTCGTTCCTTCAATTTATGTGTCACCAACACAACGTCACTGCTGGGAAAAGTATTTCTTGGTGTAAATTGCGTTTAAGTTGAACCATAGCACCTCCACGTCAGGACTATTATTTCATCGTGTAGTTGAGGGATTAGTAATTGCAAGGTGATTGTAGTGGAAAATTGTGGTTAAATCTTTACTATCATTTTTTATAAATAAAAATGCAACGCTATCGTTATATCAGGGGTAATAACGTGGGTTGGTTCAGGGATTATGATCTAAGAATGCCTCGCTGCACCAGATAATGAGCTATCAGTATCAGTACATTTTGTTGGCTATGTCCGTGCACAAAGTCCTACGGACCTTTGAATAAGGATCATTCTAAAAGCACAGCCTTAATCAGTCAAATCAAATTGGGTGTACTTTCCACTTGCACTGTCCTGATTTTGTTTCATTGGTTAATATTCCAGGCTTGCGGAACTCGGTGCAAACTTGATTTGATTCCTGAGACACTACGTGTATAAACTGGTCACTATTTTAATCAGTCATGAGAATGTAGTTGACTGCTATCGAAATCGCTCAGAATTCAATGGGCAGCGACAAATCTCACGCCGACAATGTCATGAAATCGCAAGCAAAAAAGCAACACCAGGCGTTTGGCAAGATTTTGCAACTGAAGGGAAATAATTTGAAAATAGTTCATCATCCATCGTCAATTTACCCACATAATAAACCTATCCTGCAAACTCGTGCGCTCATTAATGATGCATACTTATATATATTGTGCTGTGAAAAATATGTTAGGTACATGCATTGTTTTAAGCTATACGATACATGCTGTTTCTGTAATATATTTTAGGTTTGGAAAGGTGGTTGTGGAATTTCACGAGTTTTTAGAAATTACCCAGCAAACTCTTTGGAAGAGAATCATTCTATTGTCCCTGTGTCTCATTAGACAGGAGACTTCGAAAACAATCGTTCTGAAAACTGTGTCTCGTTTCCTTTGCTTTTTTACATTGAAAATGGCCCCTTCGTTCTCCCCATATACCCACAAGGATGCAGCGATTTACGCAAAACCTTTGACATTGTTGTGTCTGTAGGATGCAAGTTTTGTTCTGTCGGGACGAACGCTCTCTTTCATGAAAACCTACCTAGCCTGACCTAAATGGAGGGCACCTTTGACTGCTCTACACACGGTAGCAGTACTGGGCAGGGCAATGATTCTGTTCTGACGAAGCTTTGCGTGTGCTTTAGTCTGGAATCTCTGGTGCCTTCATTCTAGGCGTTTGATCGTCGCACCTCTGGAAAATGTCATCGACGTCACAGAGAGCGTGACATGTGTGTGGCAGGCCACACAGGCTGCAGCTGTTTGTCATGGCGCTGTCCTAGGACGACATCTCAGAGATCGAGTCAAATCCACTGAGAGAAATGAGAGTTGTGGAAGAATAGCAAAATCTGTGATCCTCAGAGAAGTTGGAAAAAAACACAGAGTAACCATGTTTTGAAATCACGCTTTAAAAATCAAGCGTTGTCTTTCCCGTCGTTACTTGAGAAACCACCACAAACTCGTAGCTGACGCATTTTACTTTTAGATAACGTATCGATTATTTATTTATCAGTGTAACAGTAGAATTGTGCCATATAACAGGACAGTTGCGTGTTGCTTATACTTTGTTCAATTGAGTCCGTCCATTTTGTATGCAGTACTGTTGTCATTTAACCGTGTCCAGACCTGTATTGATAGACATTCAATTATTTGATAGATTCCGTCTGTTTTGGTGAACTTAGATGATGTCGTAACTAAGTGACGATTTTCTCATTTCGAAATAAACTTTTACTGAGCAGCACTTTGGTGTTTGTCTTCGTAAACGTTCACTTTTTTCAAATTGTGTTTAGTGTGCTCTACTGCACACACACAGGCTTCCAGTGTGCCCTACTGCACACACACAGGCTTCTAGTGTGCCCTACGGCCCACACACAGGCTTCTAGTGTGCCCTACTGCACACACACAGGCTTCTAGTGTGCCCTACGGCCCACACACAGGCTTCCAGTGTGCCCTACTGCCCACACACAGGCTTCTAGTGTGCCCTACTGCACACACACAAGCTTCTAGTGTGCCCTACTGCCCGCACACATGCTTCTAGTGTGCCCTACTGCCCACACACAGGCTTCCAGTGTGCCCTACTGCACACACACACAGGCTTCTAGTGTGCCCTACGGCCCACACACATGCTTCTAGTGTGCCCTACTGCCCACACACATGCTTCTAGTGTGCCCTACGGCCCACACACAGGCTTCCAGTGTGCCCTACTGCACACACACACAGGCTTCTAGTGTGCCCTACGGCCCACACACAGGCTTCTAGTGTGCCCTACTGCACACACACAGGCTTCCAGTGTACCCTACTGCCCACACACAGGCTTCCAGTGTGCCCTACTGCCCACACACACAGGTTTCCAGTGTGCCCTACTGCCCACACACAGGCTTCTAGTGTGCCCTACTGAACACACACAGGCTTCCAGTGTGCCCTACTGCCCACACACAGGCTTCTAGTGTGCTTTACTGCACACACACAGGCTTCCAGTGTGCTTTACTGCCCACACACAGGCTTCTAGTGTGCCCTACTGCCCACACACAGGCTTCCAGTGTGCCCTACTGCACACACACAGGCTTCTAGTGTGCCCTACTGCACACACACAGGTTTCCAGTGTGCCCTACTGCACACACACAGGCTTCCAGTGTGCCCTACTGCACACACACACAGAGGCTTCCAGTGTGCCCTACTGCACACACACAGGCTTCCAGTGTGCCCTACTGCCCACACACAGGCTTCTAGTGTGCTCTACTGCCCACACACAGGCTTCCAGTGTGCCCTACTGCACACACACAGGTTTCCAGTGTGCCCTACTGCACACACACAGGTTTCCAGTGTGCCCTACTGCACACACACAGGTTTCCAGTGTGCCCTACTGCACACACACAGGCTTCTAGTGTGCCCTACTGCACACACACATGTTTCCAGTGTGCCCTACTGCACACACACAGGCTTCTCGTGTGCCCTACTGCACACACACAGGCTTCTAGTGTGCCCTACTGTACACACAGGCTTCCAGTGTGACGTAACAGCACATCATTCCAACGTTAAGTGCGTATTCCGTGTGTTACTTTTTGTGTTACTGATTAGAAATGTATCTATTCATCGCTGCTAGGGGAACAAGAAAACACTAAAAGCTTGTTTCCTGTACTGGTAACAGCACACTCGCACACGCACACACACACACACACACACACACACACACACACACACACACACACACACACTCACACGCATACACACACAGTCACATCCACAATGACACAAACACTCACACTCATGTCCACACGCGAGCATGTATGCATGCACACACACACACGCTCGCACACACACACACACAAACACACACACACACACACACACACACAACACACACACACACACATACACACACACACACACACACACACACACACACAACACACACACACACACACACACACACACACACACACACACACACACACACACACACAACACACGGGTACGCTCAAGTGCGTGCATGCACTTCACAATTTGCTGATCTTGAGCTTCCAATTTCAAACCACGATCAAGCTTTCTCCAGTCCATAGTTACAGAATCAAATTCTGATGAACACATTTCCTGCTTGTCAAGAGCAGAGACAGGCTTTCATAGCATTTGGCCAAGACAATGTCAAGAGTATCGTTGAGCCCTTTAGGCTTATATCAAGAAAGCTATCTTGACTGCGATCATCTTATCATTAGCAGGAGCCAAACACTGCACCATTCTAGCTCTTGTATGTAGCGGCGCCAGTTTTCTATGTCTAATGTGTACGAGCCGTTGCGGTGGAAGGGTCAAGAACACCCGTCACCAGGGGCTGACCGCGACTTGGAGACACTGTCCCATTGGCCATTCAGTCTTCGACAACACTGCAGTGGAGCGCCTCGACCAAGTCTGACTCTTCAAACAAACAAGGTAAACTCTGTGGCGTAGGTAACATTGTGTGGTTCTTGGTTTTGCGCGTGCTTTTGAACGCCAGGGTAGTACGGCGACTGCATGGATACAGAGGCTTCGAGGTTTTGTCAGAAAAAAATTTACAGTTTCTTTACGTTTTAGAAACATTTTAAATTTGTTTACAAAGAAACAACCCAAAGAGGTGACATGAAGAGAACGTTTTACTGCTCTAGTGCCATGCATTAGACTTGGAATTTTCTGCAGCTTTGTTTATTCCATTTTTAGCCAGATTAATGTTGTGCCTAAGGCACGATTTCAGCATTTTCATTGTTGTAAGTGAATCGACATACGACCTGTCGCTAAATTTTTGTTTTTGCGAGTGACAGTACAAGAGCTGTCTGAATAACAACTTGCAGTCTTCAAATAGCTCATCCATGCCAAGTCTTCACTGCACTTAACTCGCCCAGACTGAAGCGAGGTTTTCTGTTTGTTTGAATCCCCCCCCGTGTTGTTCGTAACGTATCACATTGCCCCGTTTCTCTCGCAAACCAATCATTCCGCAAGGAAAGTAATCATGACCATTTCCAGTGTCTCCCCAGCCATAGATGTGTGTTGCCGCCGTCACTTCAGTAGCCATGACTGAATTATACCCACCTGTTCCACATGTCCGTCATCGTCTCTTCCTTGTTCTTAACGGGGCCATCTTGGTAGGTATCTGTGCTTACTCCTCTGTTCGGTCTGGGTCCTCTGCCTGTAAAACAAAAACGATTCACACGCAAACGCCGGCATGCTTACTTTTGGTAGTATCCTTATTGGCGATCACCAGTTGTTGGCTACAAAGTTTTGCCAGCAGCATTGACAGTTTGACTTTTTGGGCTGGTGTCTGTGTATGCATGTCCCTGACATTACTGAAATTAATTTCAAAATTATTTCAGTTTTATACTTAAAGGCAGTGCAAACTAATCTTCATGATCCATCAGCAAGCTTCAACAATACCACAAGCAAGTTCGTACACGTGCCTAGACAAAGATCACTTAATACACCGGGACGTATGTTTGCTGCATGACTGACACAAATGTCGTCACTGATAAGCCCGGGGAGTTATGCCAAAGATCCGGCCGCGTTAAAGCCTGCAAAAATATTAATTAGATTAAAAACTAATCGAAAATAGTCATATTAGACTGTTTTAACGTATACTTTCTGCACAAAACCCACAGAAGATAAGTAAACAAACCTCACCGTATGTACCTAGATGGCTAGCAGACGAATAATCTTTGTCTCCACTGACAGAGCAATGTTGAAACGGACTATAGGCTCACATTTCGATGAACCAAATATTTCGATTTCACAACGCCTGCTACAAAAAACAAAGCCAAAACACCCCCATTATTGCAGCAAATCATTTTATTACACATTACACCGTAAATGTATTCACAAACATGATCGGAACGCATCAGACACGCGTCGACAAACAAGCACTTTTACATGTCTCTAAGCGTTGTGATTACTTCCCCATAGTTCTAGCCGCTTGGGGCGCTGCGTTTCCGAGCGTCTTGTAACTTTATATAGCAAAAGCTCGGCATGAGCTATCTTTGTGTAACCTATAATGTTTGATAAGCTGAAGTGCGGCGTTCTGTACTGGCTTGCGTAAGCTGAAGTGCGTCGTTCTGTACTGGCTTGTGTAAGCTGAAGTGCGTCGTTCTGTACTGGCTTGCGTAAGCTGAAGTGCGAAGTTCTGTACTGGCTTGTGTAAGCTGAAGTGCGGCGTTCTGTACTGGCTTGGGTAAGCTGAAGTGCGGCGTTCGAGAATGCACGGAATACATCGTTGTATTCTGGAGCAATGATTTTAACTGACACAAGCTTTTCCCCACTCAAATGTGAATAGGGATGCCTGTGGGGGCTAAGGTGGACATTTTCGAAGTAAACATTGATGCATTCAAGTACAGCCTGCTCGCATGTTTACCGAAGAGCGGAGACAGTGTTTGAAGTGCACTAAGGGTGGCCCTATGACCAGGATGGAAAATCCCAGTACAACAAGCAGCACCTTGCCTTGGAGAGCAGCGTGCCTACGTGTCAGTCAAACTTAACAGCTTTCCATTGGAGGCACATGGCAATGTCGGAACATATTATGAAGGAGGAGATGTTGATATATGTATTACATTTCAAGTTGCTATGCACACTATCAATCTGTCGTATGGAAATAAAGAGCTGCAATACGAGTACACAGATTTGTCATATTCGCTTGTAAGCTCTACGGTATTTGTGTTGATTTATTTTGAATACAGGTTTAAACAAACGAATACCATGCTTTGTTCTTTCAATTGCACATTATGTGTGGCATTAGATCAGTATGTAAATTTACAACTTCCCTTACACCTATCGCACTGGTCGGTGCATCTTTATGTTGCTTCTTCATTATGAATCAATGTGTGAATGAGACGTCACGGCATATACTCATTTGACGGCTATGGAAGGCCACTGACCACTGCAAGTGCTGGTGCTGGCGGCAATATGCGCCATTCAAGACACCGCTTGCCTTGTCATTCGCCATCAAACGTTCGTGTAGGAGGACGCTGTGGATCTGTTTTTACTCCCACCCACGTAGGAAAGCCTCAGTAAGTGCCCACCTTGATCGACTGCAGGAAATAACCAAGCTCTCACGCATCATATATCGATCCAACACAAAGTGCGAAATATCATATCAGCACCACAAAAGAAACACTTTACAAAGTATATCCCTGACTGATGAGAGATGCTTTATTCCAAGCGAAAAATGTCAGTCAACGTACGATGAGCTTATGATATTGTTTCATTCATTTGAAACTTTGAATGGCTTTTTACTCTCTTCGATCTCTCATCTCACATGCATTCACCCTTACTAATATTCTGTGTTCATGATATATGCTATCCTTTGGCACTGGACATGTCCCAAATGTTCATCAATGTCAAGGGGGAAAGGAACGAGGAATCGGGGCACTCCATTAGAGGGTGAACCAGGCCAGGATGTGGCAGTACGTAGGACTCCGTGTCAGTGACAGAGTATTAGCTGTGACGTGTGACAACATAGAACCAACATTCTTTGTTCCTTGGACAGCATCACTCTGCCAGAGTTGGAATTCACGTCCATTGCAGAGTTTCATGATTTTCTGACTGTTTCCCTGAGCGGGGCAATTTTAACGATCTGAGTCTTTCGTCTCTCCCATTCATTTGCGTGCATGCTAGCTTTGATGAATGTGTTCTAGGACTGGATCACATCAGAAAGATAGCATGGGCATGAAATACACAGACCGACAGACCATGTGATCGTTTCAGTGCTTGCATACATTTATTAGTATTGTCTCTTTGCGATGACACCCTGGAACAAATGAAAGATCAAAATCGGTTGAGGCACACGAGGAACTCATAATATGGAGTGGTGGAAAGAAATCAATACATGTACATTCAAAAGTCCATTCATCAATTTTACACAATCGACGAGTAACTCTTTACACTCGCAAGAGTACGATGAAAGGGCAGTGGAAGTGAGGTATTTATAAACCCTTCGAAAGATCTTGTAGAAGTGCGCAGATTACTCATCTATATAGAGAGGGGAGAAACATTATACCCAGTTTTGACCACAGTCTTGTTACATAAACTGAAGTGAGGAAATTAAAGCGAAGATGGACACTGTTTTTAAAAGTTCAGGTGCCAATGGTAGCGGTTTGGAAGAGGCTGAGGGGGAGGGGGAGGTTGGAAAGCGTGGTAGTCTTCCGTCCATGCACCTCTCTCCCGCCATTCGTACGGCACCCTGCCGTCTCTGATCATGCAGTGGGAAGCCCCTGGAGTTATCTCCCTTACATCAGCATGTTGTCTGCCTTCGACGCAATCTGCATATGCCCCTCTCCCCCGTTACATCACTTCTTCCTTGTGCCAGCCCATAATTGGGACGTGGGTAGGGATCCCCTGGTCTCCTGGAAGGAAGAGGCAAAAACTGTTTTCAAGTGAGGACGGAACATATTGTTTCTGGTTACAGTTATTATGTCTAGTGGAATGAAAGATTATCATGTCCGTTTCATGCGGCTTCAGCCATCTCTGTTACATTACGGTTATAGCTAGCACTGAATGCTACCGCCCTACTGCACGTGGAGCCCAAACTGCTGGCAGGATGATTTCACATGGGATTGCATGACACACTACAAGTAGAGAAAAAGAGGGGGGCAGGCTCCATTGCCAAGAACTGAGACATAATTTTTTAAAGGACGAATTAAACGATAAAGACTGGAGGAACAAGAACTAGCCCGTTCACTTTGAAACAGGGCTTAGCAAACGTAATACATTTACACCTATTCTAAGAATACAATAAAGCCCTCATGTACACGACAGCATCAAACTATATGCTTGGACCACCTGTACATGTATAGTAGTGTAGTGGAGAGGAAAATCCATATCACTGTTATCACATGAAAACAATGGGGAGTCTCACTCTATTGTGACTATATTGTTGCAACAGAAGAATCCAGTAGAAGCAATTTAGCCTATGCTGAATATTGAAATAAACCAATCATCTTGCCGTCCAGTACGTAGCCAGAATTATGCATTTAGTGACGGTAACTTCCCCCATTTTGTGGCGTGACAAAATTGTTTCGTTTCCACATGATGCTCATGCATTTTGTAAGTGTTTGCAGAAAGGTGATAAATAATGTTTTGCCGGTGATATGCAAACTGTGTACCCACTAGATCTTTACAACTTCTCACTAACATCGTATAGCTGCATTTTCAAATGAAAGTCTGGGTATTGCGCAGTGAAATAAGTATGAGGAGCCTAAAGAATAATGGAATGTTTTGGACATAGTTGATAAACATGAAGCAATTCCATTCAAAAAGTTGGTTTTGTAACCCTGGTTAAAAAAGGCTTCAGCGACTGTACTTACAAACTGTTCTCTGAGAGAGAGAGAGAGAGAGAGAGAGAGAGAGAGAGAGAGAGAGAGAGGGAGAGAGAGAGAGAGAGAGAGAGAGAGAGAGAGAGAGAGAGAGAGAGAGAGAGAGAGAGAGAGAGAGAGAGAGAGAGAGAGAGAGAGAGAGAGAGAGAGAGAGAGAGAGAGAGAGAGAGAGAGAGAGAGAGAGAGAGAGAGAGAGAGAGAGAGAGAGAGATTTGCAGCCTTTATTGTTGAGAGCGATCAAAAGATGGAGCACACTAGACTGACATAATTCTTCAGAATAAAACATTAAACTCACACTGGACAGAACTGACTAAGAGATCAAGGTGACAGTTATGACAACGCACACCGTTACCACTCGAGTCTCTGTCGATGCTGATGACGGAGTTGCTGCGTGGGGGGAGAAGTCTGGGGTGTCGAGGGGGTATTCAGGGGTGTCTTGGGGGTGCCGCGGGTACCTCACACTCTGACGTCCTCGTTTGCCAAACAAGTTCTTAAAACGTTGCCAGAGTGACGCCATTTATCCTTTTTGGCCACTTACAGACGAGGATTTCCATATCAGAAATCAACTCAGCACCAAGACTGTGATCTGCGATGTTCAGGTAACAAAAATACTTTTGTTGTAAAGTTGTGCACATGCATGTAATGTGTTCAACCCCCCAAAGAAGATATTAGATAATCAGCTCTATCACCACACACACGTTAATGCTACATGTGGGCTTGTACACGTACATGTTCTCAGACGAGGACTCACAAACAAAAAACTCTCATTCATGCGCTCTCAAGATCTGTGCAGCGGAAAACGTGCCTCCATCCACGCGCACGAGAGCACGCAAGTGCACACATACCTTCACAAACACACACGCACACACACGCGCGCTCACGTGCATACACAGATTCACATACATGCACTCAAAACACACGCACACATTCACACTGAACACATGCGTGCACACAAACATAGTCATATATACACATTCGTGAGCATACACAATTACAGACACGCTCGCACACTGCACGCACACACACACACACACACACACACACACACACGCACACACACATATGCACGCTTGCACACATGCACACTCACGTCCTCAATTTTATCAAACACAATATATTACATACATATAATAAATGAGGCTTTACGGTCTGTCATTTGTCGTACAATAGTCAAATAATAGACTACTCAAATCTCTGGTACTGCTTGGAATGTGAGCAACTCAAGACTCCATTTCCTAGTCATTCGCCTGTTAAGAATCGCACAGGAAACGCTGAGGGCATAATTTCATCCAAGGCCCGGGCCTGACGCCTACCTGCACCAGGAGGAAGAGTGCCAGGATGGAGCCCAGTAGAGGAGACTGAGTCTTCAGCCACGAGTTCATGGCGTCATGGCAACGCGTCTGTGGACAGAGAGAGAATCGCCAGTGTTTGAACCAAAAGAAAATAACCAAATCCAAGCCAAACTCCACCGAATCAAAATAATTTGTTTCAAACGGAGTTAGACGTGAGATCCTTAACTGTGTATCATCCAATGGCCATCTTGATCATTTCACACTTTATTGGTCTTTTTGGTTTCAAACCTCCACAACATCCCTTTTTATCACTATCTCCATCCTCTTTGTATAGTACGTATCTCGAATCTAATTCTGAAGATTTAAAAGAAAGCCATCTGCAACATGTTTAAGAAAGAATATGACAGTTCGATAGATTGAATGTTGAAATTTACTGTTGTAAAGAGGAGTCATCAAATCTATGCTGTTTAAAGCTCACCATAAACTCACACATAACTATACACAATCACGGAGGCAGATGAACATATTGTCACCGAAGAAGTACCATATTCAGAATGAGCAACATGGTTAATTAAAGAAAGATTACGGAGTATAAACGTAGAATTTGTCAACATGAAAAGAGTATCTTCTATGATTACAAGGAAAAATTCATTCTGAGATCTTTGGGCTCAAGAAGACCACAACTGTCTCAACTCCTATACGTCGTTGTCAACTCTTTGACCTACTGTCCAAAAAAAGATCTTGAACTCTGGTCAACTGAGGAGTCGATGGCCTTCTGACGAAACGCGTGATGTCCACGCTCGTCACTCGAATCAGCTGTGGCACTCCGTCAGTGTTCGGGACGGGGTTTTGGTATCCACAGCACTGTAGCTGTGCCAGGTTGAATGAAAAAAGCGTATTTCGATCTATGTCTAATCGCAAATGACTGTTTAAATGCGTGGATCTTGCATTACTTTGAAAACTACTTAGTAGGCAGAGATGCTTTAAAAGAAAAGTTTTAAAAAAGAAATCAAGCAAGTGTACAATACAAAAACGACAAATATCCGTATGTCTCATGCAGTCAATAGGGATAGACAAGTACAATAAACTAAGCCCGATGGCCACACACAGTGGTCATGAGTTTGAGAGCCTGCAAGGTCTGCCAGACTGACCTCTTGCTGGAGGTATGCCAGAGTGGTGATGGGCAGTTCTTTCCACATGTGCTCGATGGGCTCAGATATCTGGCACACAAACAAGATGTTTAGAGACTTTCGGAACTTAGCTTCGCAGCAGTCGTCATTTCTGCGTTGTAAATCAATATATATTATGCAACATCATTAGACGAGTCCTTCACAGTTGATCTCCTAGGCCATTAAAACCCTGACGTTAACAGATAGCGCTGACCGGGAACATTGAATGACTAATTGAAATATTTGGAGACGGTGTCACTTCGGTTTTATTATTTGAATAGGAAGCAAGTCAGTCTAAATTTAGTAATTGACTGTTCATCGCCGAATGCGTGAGATGCTTGTAGCTGGACGCCATATTTCAGAGGACTGCTTCTATGTATAACCACGTAATTTTGGTCAATCACAGTTTCTATAAGTGAAATGTGCAAGTCACTGTTTTGCATTTGATCTTCCTACCTTGCCTTGGGTCACTTCCACAGACACTCAAACGGCTGTGAAAGCCTCTGTCAACAGCAACAGAACTCCGAGACCAAGAAACTGGA